>VTPC01000594.1:23701-42664 GCA_011009095.1 Ignelater luminosus
ATCCACCTTTAAGAGGATACCCTTTATTTCAGAATCACCCTGTATTATACATTGCAGTTCTGCAAAGAAGCTTTGATGCTCTTTCTTGTTATATGGATGGCAGTTTTGCTTGCCAGAGATCGGAAACAGTTTCAAGCAAGGATCGCACTAAGTTAACATCATATGCGTTTTGTTTGTGGCTAAGGCTACCCTTGGACGTTAGATATTAGTCTTTTTATAATGCTTATTACCTTGACTTTTGATTTTATATTTGAATTATCACCATGAGATCTTGAAATTCTGCAGTAAAAGAGATAGGTAGCGACAGATTTAATTCAATTTATTTTATTTAAAATCGTTTTGATTAAACAGATCCTAAAAATATTAGTCTCATAACATACACCACTTGTTACTGCTCGCTACCATACCACCTTTTTATAAATTAACATACGCGGCTTGCACACTTTGATCACGTGATTAAATGTTGGGGGCTTCAATTGGTCGTTCAGTTCTCCTGCGTGCATGCGCTGTCTGACAAAAACACAAAAGCACCCACTAAAGGCAAAATCATTTGTAAGATTTTAGTGTAACGTCTCTGATACATATAAGATACATTACAATATTTACATATCACTGATGCTATGGATACTAGGTAAATGATACATCTCAGATACGTCTTTTGTAATTGTATTGAATATATAACAAAATAAAGTAACTTATATGGAAAGTATATGTATCTTTGTTATATTATACCTTTTTACCCAAATGAGCTTTAGTTGTTATGTATCAAATATATGTGTACTTACTGGGTATTGATGGTGAATTTGGGGTGGAATTCTGGATCTTTTCCTTAGTACCTGATCCATCTGTTCCAAGAACATTTGCCATTTCCGGTTTTCTTATTTCCAGGAAATAATACTTTGTTATAATTTTTTTTTTCAAGTTCCTCCATTTTTCGTCACATTTTTCCCCGGATTTGTTGACATTATGTTCTAGTAACTCTTTCGAAATCTTTTCTCACACTTGCTTTTTGTTATAATTTGGGGAATTAAACTTCTCTTTATATTTCATATAAGTTTCAATGTTATAATTGTTAACAGCAATTTCCATAGCTTACCATTAATCTAAATTCTAGAACATTTAGAGCCTCGGGGGTTTCACAGAACCCACCTTTAGATGTGCCTCTGCTTAACATAAGGAACAAAAACTGTTAAAACACAAAATTAATAACTTTTTTCCAACACCCTGTATATTAACAATTAAATACCTTTTCAGATAATTTTGTTGCAATTTTGTCTTCTAGAAATCTATAGGTAATTATACAGGATGTTTTGAAATTCAACCATTAAATTTATACAGGGTGTCCCAAGGAACCGTAGACTTTGACCTACCGCAGATTCTAGGGATCAAGATAAGTCGATTGAACCAAACTTACTTATACAGTGCTTTCGTAAAGTAGTGCATAAATGCTTTAAGAATTCAAGAACGAACTTTTTAGCCCTTGGCCATAGGGAGGGGCGTACCTTTCTGGCGTTCCGAAATTCGTATTATACAAACTTTCAATAATACGCAACCAAATTTTCAAGTCTTAATATGCATTTTAAGCATATTTTTACGATTTTTTAACTGAAACAAGTGAAGTTTTTTGCATAAAATGTTAATTAAAGAAACAAAGATCACACTGGTCTTTCTGGCGTCTTGATTTTAGGAATTAGGATAAAAAGACTGATAAAATTACGCAAATTTCGAGTGGTTAGGATTGGGTACAATATAAATGACATTTTCCGTTTACGGTTTTTCGTGTGACAGTTACAAGGTTGTTCTCCAATTTGAAATTTTACGTTTTTGCAAATGCGCATGTCTTTTTTACAATTTTTTGATAAAGTAAACAACTAACGCAACCATAATGTTTTCCTTTAGTAGATATTAGAATAAATATTTAAACCTTTTCAATTAAGAAAAGTAACTTATCAATAGGTCCAAAAATTAATATTACCAAAGTAGGAAATATAGAATTGCCCTAACTTTTAATGGGGTTTATATGTATATCAAATTTAATATAAAGACAAAAGTCTATTGTCTCTCATACATTTCAAAAAATCGTGCAAACATTGACCATCATACCTCCAGACGATCGTTCCGTCTTTATTTGGACTTGTCAGGATGCTGACTTCAGTCAATGCTTGCATGATTTTTTGAACATATTTGTGAGGAGGTAATAGGTCTTTGTTTTGATTAAATTTGTTATTAATAGGTATTACATGGAGTAGATTTTAAATTGAGTGTTTCTTTACAGAGCACTCGTTATTAATCTACATCTACCTACACATCATGGTGGCAACAACAGAAGAATTTCTTACATGTTTTCATTCTTTAAATGGGGTGACAATCGGAGAGAAAAGGAAAAACCTGTTTCTGCTTCTGAATAGCATCCAAGACCCTCAACAAATAAACTTTAATTCCATCCAACCAAATACAAAACTTGAAGAAAATTTCAAAGTTGAAATTTTAATTTATTACAAAAAAATTCCTGAATTAATTGAAGTGCTTAAAAGCGAGAATCCAGTACATATTAATAAAGTTTTGAAAGCTAGCTCGTGGATTTTAGAAGGAGCATTGAAACATTTTGATGATGAAAAAGTATTTGTAGAACAAATTTTTCCTTATTTATCTTTTAATGCAAAAACCAAAATTATAAATAAATTTGCTGCATATTTAACTAGTCCAGAGACAGCTGATAAAATTTTTGTTGCAATAAACAATAGATATGGTTTGTACTTAGCTAGCAAATTACTACCATGTTGTAGTAAAAACTTGATAATGCATTGCTTGAAAACTTTGAAGATTGAAATTACTGCCCGACAGTTGTTAATTATTATAAAACGGAATTTTGCAGCAACCGAAGAACTTTTGGAACTTCTCCATCAGTATCATTCTCCATTAGTAATTCAGGAGAAATACCGAACTGTTTTTAAGTTTATTGCCAGAAATGATTTATTATTATTTTTGAAATTGAGAAAAATATATCAACCACTTATGCGGTTGGGTTGGCGTTTAACTGCAAATGCCATTTTAAAAAATAAACCTTTGGTTGTGAAAAATTCAAAACAGTTATATACTATTTTACATAAAAAGCAACTTGCAAAGAGTTTATCTAACGATTTCAATGAATTTTACTTTTATATGTTACCTTCCTTGAATGAATTAAAGGACAATCTTAACTTCTACCTGGATGTGCTACCCATAAATCAACCAAGGTTCCATTTGCTGTTAGAAGCATTTGAAAAGAAATATAACACTCAGTTATGGGAACAATCAGAATTAATAACGCCTGGGCTGTTAGAACTAATGTCTGTTGATGAGAGGGAAATTTGGATGAATACAAATGTCAAACCAAGCCATTTCGATGAAGAATCATGGATTTGTTTAATGAAAACTGAAAAATCGATACCTCTTCTAAAAAGAAAAATCTTTCTAACATCAGATATACAGGAAAGAGCTGGACTTATTGGATGTTTAGTTGAAACTTGTAGAATTAACAATGATCAATATGCCTTAACAGGTGTATTAAAATATATGTTAGCAAACCATAAAAAGGACAATAGTTCAGTTTTATACTGTTTAATACGTACAATTAAAACGTGTTTTCATGCTGATGATCTTTTAGAAGAACATTGGAGATACATGTATGAAATTGTACAAATATTCATTGCTAGGAGTACTATACCATTTTACTATTTTAATTGGTTTGAAGATTATATATACTTTCGTCTTTTAAAAGGGTTGCCAATAAAATCAGAATTGACTGAAATTGCCAAAAAATATAATCTGTCTGTTCTCTCTAGAACTTACATGCAACAAAAGAAGTTTGCGAAACAACTTTTAATAACTTATGGCCAAATCATACCTCAGATACATCAAAACGACTCTCTGGAACGAACCTATTTTGATTTTTTAGATATCGTAACCAAATGGAATAGAAGGTATCCTAGAGACAGAATTCCATTGAGTCCTTATAAAAAGGCTTATGATCTTTTATTCGTATTTTTAACTAAAGAAAAAAAGTTTACTTCTGCAAATACTCTTGAAATTGTTTTTGAATTTTACATTTGTTCAGAATTTGAAGAAAGTGAGCGAAACAAATTTCTGGATACCTTATTCATAAGTGAATTCTTTCGTCAATATGATATGAAGTTTTTTGAATGGTTAATAAAATACCAACCTCTAATAGTTTTAAAATATATAGATTCAATATTAAATTACATTTTAAATATGATGTACAAAACATTAACACCATTCTTTTGGATGTGTTGTAGAAATTATCATCATTTAGAAATCCCTCAGAAAATCATCTCAACTTGTTTATCAATATTGAGCAAAGATCAAGAAAGTGATTCAAAAAGAAAAAATGCTGTCACAGCTTTATCATATTTGATGGAATCTAAAGATTTTATAAATCTAGTAGCACCCTATTATCCTACAGATCTCATCATTGATGTAAATGCAGAAGAAAATCAACAGAAATATAAAATACAACAAGCATTTACATCTTCTCTAAAAAATGTGATTCCCCCTTCCGACGCACTGGAAAGCGTTTTGCATTTCACAAAAGGGGACTATTTAAAGTATGTTCAGAGATCTTTGTATTCAATTTCTCACAGTATTCCTGAGGTTAAATTGGTCGACTTCTTTCCCTTGTTGAGCAATCGTCCAGTTTCTGTTAGGAAACACGTAATCTTTTTGGGCTTTAAAGTTTTGAACAAGAACGAGATTTATAGAATTTTGAAATCTATGGAGGGCGAAAAGAATTCTTCACTATGTAAATTTCTCTTTAAAGCATCCTTCAATTGTTATAATAAGAATCCTGCCGAAAAACAATTATGGGAGATAGTTAAGCAAAATATCAAGTTGGTGGACATTAATGACAAGGAAGCTTTCGATATTTTAATGGATATCACGAAAGTACCAAAAATATGTTTAGTGGATTACATTATATTTACATGGGAATTTTTACAAAATCATCCAAATGCACAAGAATCAAATCTTATAACAGCTAAGTCTCTTTTATTAGATGCTGTAACTGCAGATGTAATCCCTAACACTCCAAAAACATTCTGTCTGAATATTATAGAGAAATATTTCTTAAAATGTGATCGGTTAACAGAATTTCACAAAACGATAGTTTCTTTTACTGTCAGAATATTAATTTATTCCACACCTGAAACAGACCAAGAAGAATATTTGAAAATGATTTTTGAAATGTTAAACAGCTATATAATCTCGCAGAACTGGAAGAGGGCAGAAGTAAAAAAGGTTACTTCCTATTTTGTTGAGAATTTTTGCCACTATTTCAACAAGAAATTGAGTTCAAGCAATTGTATTCTTAAGAAATTTGTAGACTGCTGGAATAAGCTCTTACAGCCTCATCAAGCGTTTGAAGAATATCTTTGTTTAAATTTTACTTTTATTTTCTTAAATTTAAATATAACTGAAATAGCTGTAAGGCTTGCAGAGTTTTGCAATAAAGTATTAGGTGTATATGGAATAGCAATTACTAACATGTTTTGTGCTTCTTTGAAAAACCACGTTTTGAATTTCTTAAATGTAGATAATCAAGATGATTTTAATTTAAAAGAAGATAACCTTTTTGTTTTAATAGATAATATAATTAAATTTAGTAATTCCATTAATTGTTTATTAGTAGTGATTTCTTTACTACCAAGAGAAATTCCAAAAAGTACAAGCCTTAGACTAAAATACGATAAAGTTATGAAAGAATTAGAAAACAGTTCTGATCTTAGGGTTCAGTTATCTTTTTGTATTTACTTAGAGAATGTGAAAATCCAGAAAATGATTGTTCCTTCCTATAAAAGTTTAACAAATACAAGAGAATCAAAGAGAATGCATGTGTTTTGGGTAATAAATGAATGTAGGAGCAAATATAAACGATGAGCACAATTTATCCAATTTACTAAAGTGTGGTAATATGTTTTATATTTACCATTATTGCACATAATTTAACTAGTATAAGGTAGTAATGATGAATTAGTTAGTTGTAGTAGTTGTTATGTGATGTATAAAGGGTAGTTATCCGTAGAGCAAAAAACAGCAATCCAGATTAAAATTTCCAATTTGCAAGTTGCAAGTGGTGAAAATTGATTTTTTCTGACTTAAGGCACCTTGTTATAGAGTGTGTCCACATCTCGGAAATTATAAGAGACACCAAGTCTGTTAAATAAAAAAGTTTTGGCTATTTTGGATATCAGTTTACTTATGCTTTTGTTTTTTCAAAAAAGTTCACGGCTTACTA
The DNA here is from genome assembly GCA_011009095.1 of Ignelater luminosus. Classification (NCBI taxonomy): domain Eukaryota; kingdom Metazoa; phylum Arthropoda; class Insecta; order Coleoptera; family Elateridae; genus Ignelater; species Ignelater luminosus. The sequence goes on from VTPC01000594.1 coordinate 29,991, forward strand.
GATATTTGCTAAAAACGAAATTATCGTTTGTTTTTTTTTAATAAAAAGCATTTCCCACCTAGTGTGCCATGGCTTTAAACATATGAAAATCATTGATTTTTGTCAGATAAATTACATTTGTTATGTAACAATTGCTAAAACAAAAGACGCTTTTAAGATACTTTACTGAGCATTCACAGATAGCATCAAATAAGTAGCTAATGCCCCATAAAAGCATATTTATTTTGCTCTAGCAATTTCTTTGATAAAACTCCACGACTTTGTGTGTTAGATGTCATGGCACACTATGATGAAAAATGATTTTCACTTCATAACTCGGTAAAACAAAAGAATAGCTATGTCAAACCATGTATCACTGAAAAGCATTTAAGGCGTGCAGTTCAGTAATATGAAAATCAAGTAGGCGTTCTATTAGAAAAAATTTGGATTTACATTTCACCGCCGAAGTAAAATAAAAGACAATTGCGAAAATAATTTTTTTGTGTTTCGGAGTAAATTCTTTAAAACATCCTCTTTGCTGTTCTTTTCTATCTTTGTTCGTTCCTGAGATATTTCACTTTAAAAAAAATAAGATAATTTCGTTTTTAGCAAATATCTAGTAAGCAATGAACTTTTTTGAAAAAACAAAAGCATAAGTAAACTGATCTCCAAAATAGCCAAAACTTTTCTAATTTAAAGTATCTCTTATAATTTCCAAGATCCCAATAGTGAGCGTCAAAATGTGGACACACTGTAGACTGCATCACATGTAAATTTAAGAGTCTATCTTAATAAATAAATGATGTTTAAGCCACCAAAGAAATGTTAAGTAACTATGATTGTATTGCATACACATACTGTGTGTCTAACAAAATGGCAATTACCAACTTTTTTGTATAAGCTAATAGAACAAGATTTAAATGAATGATCAATGAGAGTGTAATACATTACTGCCGGGTTGCCTAGAAAAATTTAGCCACAATTACCTTTAATTAAATATATTGTAATTACTTTAGTTCAATGAATCTCAACTACATGTTTTTCAAGTGAATTAAACGCCATTTGAAAGAAAATGATGTGAGAAATGGAAAAAAAGTGGTTGCCAGCTCTCAGTCAGCCCCAATCTTCGGATTGCCAGGTGTAAACAGGTATGTTATTGTTAATTATTTACGCTCATCGTGTGTGCCTGTAAAAAAATGGCCGCAAGTAGTGGTTGCCATTATTTGAATTAATTACTCCTGCTCTGGATGACTCTGAGAGAAGGAATGTGTGTGCTGCTTTGTGTTGTAAGCAAGGATACAATGTGGTGTAGTTGTATTTGTATTGTATCCTTGTTTACAACATGAAGCAGTGCATGCATTCCTTCTCTATCGCTCACAGTCATCCAAAGCGGGAGTAATTAATTCAAATAATGGCAACCACTACTTGCAACCATGTGTTATCCTGTAGAGAAAAATTAAACTTCAATTTGGTATATAATTCTTTTGAAAAACACGATGAGGGTAAATAATTAACAATAACATACCTGTTTACACCTGGCAACCCAAAGATTGCGGGTGACTGAGAGCTACCAACCATTTTTTTTCCATTTTTCACATCATTTTCTTTTAAATGACGTTTAATTCACTTGAAAAACATGTAGTTGGAATTCATTGAAATAAATTAATTACAATATATTTAATTAAAGGTAATTGTGGCTAAATCTTTCTAGGCAACCCGGCAGTAATGTATTACACTATCATTGATCATTCATTTAAATAAAGTTTATTAAAAAAACAGATACCTGCAGAAATAAGTGGCCAGATCTTGGACTATAATTCACAACACATTTTGTTAAATACACATTTGCTGTTATTAGAATTCCTTTCTTGTGTTAATAAAATAATAATGTACCTCATTCTAAGAATAAAATTTTATTTAAAAAGAAAATCGTTTAAAAAATTATTATTATTTATTATGATATTAATAATTTCATTGTTAAAATAAACCAACCGTTTTAAGATTTTGGGATGATTGTTTTTGGCATAGACTTATAGGTTTTTGATGAAAGGTTGTTATTACAACACGCAATTCTCTTAAAAGTTATTTTTTGGACAAGTAACAACCTTTATTTTTTAAAATAAACTATGGTCAATTAAGGGAAGATGGAACAGAAAAGGTTGAAAAAGAAACTAGAAAATAAAAATAGTTTACATGTAAAATTATCTAAATGTTAATTGTATATATTTTATATTATGGACATAAAAAGAAATTTATATAAATCATCAGTGGGAATATTTTGTAAAATCTACATCTGTAAAAGAGAATTTAAAAAATAATGTATGAATGTAATTGAAAATAAATTAATCTTAAATGAAAGTATTTCCAAAAACCAATAAATCTATTTGTTATTATCTTCTTTTTGTAATCTAAACTGATAATGCTTAATCGGTTAAGATTAATTGGAAATTTAAAATACACTGATAAGGTACTTTCGTAAGTCTGATACACTTGTTTAAATTCAAGGGCTTTATAATTTAACACACCCATGGTTAATTGTGTTCTTCTGTACTTAAACATAGCTAAGTAGTAAGTACACTACAATAAATTTTTATTTTGTTACCAACTTAAAGAATTGACTACATTATTTTGAGGTGAGTGGTTATAAGAGCTTAATTTTTATTTTATTGAGATCACCAGTTATAAACTCAAAAAGGTCTACAAAATAACTAAAATGATATATACAGTAGGTTTGATGGTGGTATATCCCACTTAGTTATTAACTCTTTCTCTATAGGAATCGGATTATTATGCAGCCTTTTTAATGCATTTGAAATGAAATAAACAACTGGTTCAACATAATCTGTAAACATGTATTACATTTTGTAAATTTAGCTCTTTTTTTATTGTTCCTTTTCGGTCCCGACTGGTAGTCTATAACCGAATTGTACTGTACAGCGTTGGACAGATTAAATTGAACAGCACCTGTTAGGTAGGTAACCGCTCGTTTCTTTTAAATTCTTTTAAATTGATGTCGCATCCCATGTGTCAATACGAAAAAGTAATTTTTCTCTTAAAAGAATATATAAAATCCTAATAGCAACATTACGCAATGCTAATTTCATACATGTAAACAAAAGTAATAATAATAATAATAATAATAATTAATAAATAAATAAATAAATAAAACAAAATAATACAAAACTTACAAAAAATAATATCAGAAAATACTGGAAAAATTGGGATTCGATCCGGGGTTTTTGGTTTTAGGAGGGAACACTCTTCTCACTAGTCTGTTGAGATTTATACTAATACACCCTACTTGTGACATTTCTGCAACGCGACCCTTTTTTCGTTAATTAGCCACGGAAACATTGTATAAATTGATTGTATACATATTAAAAAAAAATTCTAGGCATATTTTTGATACTTTACTTTATATTACAAAAAAAAAAAAAGATTTTTTTCACTAAAACATAAAACTGACAAGATTTATTTCTAATTTCACAACCTATTCTTCTACACTCATAAATCTCGCCATCATTTAGTTGGGTCTGAGTTATCTGTTTATTATTTATCACGTAATACTGTCGCTTTACTATAAAATTCCTCATTTAATTTAAAAAAAAAATACCAAATTAAAAATATAACTTAATTCGGTCCTGATAAATCTAGGCAACCCGACAAACACATCAGATACGACCGGTTACCTACCTAACAGGCGCTGTTCAATTTAATCTGTCCAACGCTGTACATGACATTCTATTATTATAACATAAGGTGCATTTCTCGAATTCATTCTATTTTTAGTAATTATTTTCAGAATCCCACAACAATGGGTGCAACTAGTGAAGAGAGATTCATTTCCAGTTTCCACTCTATAAATGGAATGACAATTGGAGAAAGAAAAAAGAATTTGTTTTTATTACTAAATGCTACTCGAAAATCATTAGAAGTTACCAAAGAAGAAATTAACTTTTCATCATTACATCCCAAATCTCCCCTCGAAGAAAATTTCAAAGTCGATGCATTGATCTACTTTAAAAGAGTTCCTGAATTAATGGAAGTTTTAAAAAGTGGAAATCCAGTACTTATTGAGAAGCTTTTAAATACAGATGCATGGTTTATTGACGAAGGATTTAAAACTGTCAGTGGAAAAGAACTAGCTAACGAAATCTTTCCTCACCTTTCTTATAATACAAAACTGAAACTGTTACATAAATTTGAATTGTACTTAAAGGATATCAAAAAAGCTGACGAATACTTCGAAGCTGTCAGGGAGAACTATGGTGTCTACATTGGTTCCAAAATGCTTATGGCTTGCAGTGAGGATTTAATCATGAAAGTAATTACTGTAAATAGAATTGAGATTACACCTGGTCAATTGCAGATCAGTGTAGAGCGATATCCTAATTTAACAGAAACTCTATTTGAATGTTTAGATCAGTATTATCATAAAATCGATATTGGAACTAAATATAAAACTATTTTTAACTATTTGGCACAGCACAATGTTAAATTATTTTTGAAATTAAAAGAAAAGTATAATCCTGACATAGATTTAGGTTCACGATCTACTAGAAAATTTATTACAAAAGAGAAAGAAAACATTATTAAGAATCCCAAAGAGTATTCAAGATTCTTAAAAAGAAGCCAACTACTAAAAGATATAAAAGAAGATTTTGATGAATTTTATTTAAATTATTTGCCCAAGTCATTAAATGCTTTAGGTAATACATACTGGCAAGAGTATTTAAACCTACCTAAACGCTCTGATGAAGAAAAGCTGAATTACTTTTTAAAGACATTTAAACAATTATATGGTAGCGAATTATGGGAACATTCAGATTTTGTTTTGCCACAGCTATTTGAAATGATGAGCACAGATAGTCGGGAAATTTGGATGAACAAAAATAAGAGACCTGAAAATATTTCTGAATATGAATGGATAAGTTTCATGAAAACTGACAAGTCTATACCACTACTGAAAGAGAGGATTAGTTACACATCAAAAATTAAGGAAAGAGTAGTACTTGTATGTTTCTTAATTAAAACCTGTAGAATTAATCATGATAATGAAGCATTGTTAGAAGTCCTGAAATATCTTACAGCTAAGCATCGAAATGATCATGTTACAATTAGAGAGAAAATTATGAAGGAACTACTTAATTTTGATTTGGTGAAACTAAGTGAGGAACACTGGAAATATATAAATGAGTTTATCACATTATCGAGATTAAATAATGATTGTACATATGAATGTATTAATATTTTTGAAAAATACATTTATTACTGCTTAGAAAAAGAATTACCCATTAATGACCTTCTGTTGCAATGGACACAGTTAGCCAGTAGCCAATATAATATTATTACAGAAAAGCCAGAATATGAAAAACGCTGTTTACTGATGTTTAATGAAACTTTTCCATCAGCTTATAATGAAAAGGACTTAAACTCTAGATATGTAGATTACTTAACCTGTTTACATAATTGGAATCGAAGATACCCCAAGGACACAATATCTCTTTTTATAAATCCACAAGCACTTCAATCTATAAAATTAAATTTAAAATCTAATTCATATTCATACACAGAAGAACAAATTGCTGTTGGATGCTTAAAATCTGATTTCAAAAAGGCAGAAGAAGAAAATCTTGTGGGACTTCTCTTCGAAAGAACACAGTACCATTTTAGTAATGTTACAAATTGGTTAATTAAAAACCACCCAGAAACTTTCATGAATCATATAGAGGAGATTACAGGTACATTAATCAAGATGGATTCTTTCAATTTTCACTTTTCAAAACTATTCAGATACTACAGCCATTTAGATACAACAAACCATTTCTCCAAACATTGCTTGGATTTTATAACTGATGAGAATGCAGATACAAGAAAAGCAGCAGCTTGCATTTTGTCACTAACAATGGCACCCAATAACTTTTTAGACATGGTTTCATCAAATTATCCACTGAATTTATCAGCAGATATTGAAAGCCCTGAAGGACAAAAAGCCTACAAAACACAGCAAGCCCTTCTTCCTAATTTGAGAAACATAACTCCACCATCACTCACATTGGATGCAATTTCAAAATTCTGTAAAGGAGACTATTTAAGTCTAATCCAAAGATCATTGTATTCAGCTGCATTGAATGTGCCTGAGAATAAACTCGTGGATTTCTTTGAGGCTTTAAGTGAACGTGCTGTTTCTGTCCGAAAACATTCTATTTTCCTAGCTTTTAAAGTGTTAAATAAAAATAGCATATTCAAGATGCTAACTAATTTCATGGAAAAAGAAACAAACCATTCCACGCATAAAAGTTTATTTAAAGGAATTTTTAATTTTTTCCTAAGGAATCCTGATAATTATTCTTGGGAATTAACAAAGCTCAGTGTTGCAAAAATTGACCTAAAAGATAAAGAAGCATTTAATATTTTAACTAAATACAAGAGAATTCCACCAACTTATTTTGCTGATTATGTTTTGTTTACATTTGATAAGTTAGAAAATTTCCAAGATCCTAATGAAATCATCGAAGAGGGAAAATGCAGAATTTTAGAAGCTGTAAATTCTAAGAACATTTCTAAGCTACCTCATGAATTTTGTGAGTCCGTCATTCAAAAATACTTTCTGCAGACAGAAAAATTGAACGATTTTCAATTAAAAGTGCATCATTTTGTTTCTAAATTTATTCTTTATTATGAAACATCTGATGAGAAAAATTGCAAAAAATGTATGGTTTCAATTTTTGCAAGGTTAAAGAAGTATATCGACTGTTCCTGGTACAGCCTTGAGCATGGTTTGGAATGTCGTAAAATCTGTTCAAATTTCATTAAAGAATTCTGTTCTGATTTTTTAGGAAAAGAATGTGATAATAAAGAGATATTAATAATGTTTATGAATTTGTGGAATGATATTTTGAAACCTCACCAGGCCTTTAATGATTATTTGTATATGCATTTTACCTCTCTGTATGTGGAGTTTATAAAAGACCAGTCGAGTATGAAAGTGATTGGGCAGAAAATTGCAGTACTCTGTGATTCTTTACATAATGAAGAGTCGCTTGTTGTACATGTCTTTTATAAATGCTTCAAGTTATTTAAAGATAAGTTTATCAATTCCAATAATGAAGAAAATCTTTTTGATTTAATCGAAGGAATTGCAAAAGTTAGTAGTACTAGATCCAGTTTAATGTTGATAATTTACTTGCTACCTAATGATAAGATAACAATGCCCATGATTAAATGCAGATACAATAATATTATGGATTTACTTAGGAAAGAAAATGATAATTTACTTCAAATTTATCTACATAATTATTACTTAAGTAAATAGGAGTAACTTTTTTTCTATATGGGAAAAACAATTTTTGTCCATTTTTAAATACAGGGTTATTCACAAGTGATGATACCCCTTGATAAAAGTGATAGACAAAATCCAACTTGTACATTTTCAAAGCACACTGATATTTTTAAATTAAAAAATTGAAAATCAAAGCTAGCAGGTAGAGACAATCTCTTGTTGGATCATTTACGTTATATTTGTTCAGTTTGACATTTTAAATTTCAATTCTTCTAATAGTTTGAAAATGTATTTGAATAATGAAAAGACAGATAATTATGATATTAAAGTAAAAATTCAAATTTGATACCAATTACTTATTGTTGAAAATATCCTTTACGAAGACATCCTACAGAAAGAATATTCAAACAACTAGAAAGAAATTTACATGAGAATTCACCAATATCTTTAAAAGAATGAAAATTTTATTTCGAAAACACTTGCTAGCATCTAATGCAAATAATGGACATCTCAAATGCAGGTTACAATCACCATACTTACTGTGTTTATTTAATTTATCTTAAATATCTTATTTTACTCATTACTTATTTTTTTGTAAGATTGAATAACCCTGTATTAAGTGATATGTGACTGTAATTAAATTCATAATAATTTTTATTAATAAAACTTTTCTGAAATGTTGAATAAAATGTTTTTTTTGTAATATAGTGTTCCCAACCCATATGGGATTTTCCTTTTGCATTTGTTTAAGAAAATGTTAATAATATGTATGGAAGTAGCATTTTTTGTCAACTTTTAGAATTTTAGTTTAATTTAAATAGCAGAATGTACATTTAAAAAAAGAACATCATATTATACCAATTTTTAATTGTAGCCAGAAATATGTCATAAAATAAATCTTCAACACCCATAGTCAGAGCTGAGTAGTATTTTATTATGTTATAAATCTTTTTTGCATTCAATTACTTGTTTAGGTATTTAAATATTGAGTTTTCAATAGGCCTCATGCAAGTGTACTTGTGGTGTTGCCTGGTAACGATTTTGTACATATTTCATGAACCATGAACCTGGGAACAGAAATGGTTTCTGGCAGTGAAAATGCTTTAAAAAATCAAACGATATATAGATAGCTTCCTCACATGTGCGAGTTTGCTCTCCTCGTTCAGAATTGCAAATGGCTGCAAGAGAAATGTTAGATTGACGGAAGTGTGTTTTGTCTTACTAAAGTTTTTTATTTTTGCAAGATTATGAAGTGTTATTTAAAGTTGTATGTGCATCATATAGTTTGGAAATTAATTAGTTCACTGAAGCAATTAATTATAGCATATTTTGTGGTTAAGAGGTAAGAGGTCTTTTCATTTTAGATTTATCAAAGGTTATGTTTAAGAAATACCCTACCTATACCAAGGGACTGTTTTGTATGATGTACCTGTGACTGTCCCCTGGTACATATATGCTATTCATTAATTGCATTTATGTACATAAATGTTTTATTTTTAGATAAAATGGGAAGAAGTAAGTTAGAGAACAAGCACATTCAACCAGATAAGACTGCCATGAAAGCTGCTGTGAAAGAAGTGATAGAAAATAAATCATGTTTAAGAAAAGCTACAATGAGATATAACATTTCAGAGTCTGCCATAGCCTGCAGTGTGAATAAATATAAATTATTGAATGATAAAGAAAATGAATCGTTTGAGTATCACCCAAATTATGATATTCATAAGATATTTACTGACGTGCAGGAGAAAGAGTTGTGTGATTATTTAATCACGTCAGCAAACCACAATTATGGACTAACAACTACAGAGACGAGAAAATTAGCGTTTATAAATATGCAGTTGCGAATAAAATAAATATTTCGGCATGGGAAGAGAAGGAAATTGCGGGTAAAGGATGGCTATGGATGTTCCATTCAAGCACTCTAAAATTTCGCTTAGAAAGCCTGAAGCTACCAGCCTTGCTCACTCTACTGCATTTAATAAACAAAATGTCAATGAATTCTTCTCAAAATATCGAGAAGTCTTGAAAAGAAACGAATACCAGCCTCATCAAATATGGAATATCGATGAAACAGGGTTTTCAACAGTGCAAGCTGTTCCAAGAATATTAGCTCCCAAAGCAATCAAGCAGGTAGCAAATATGACTTCTGCAGAGCGGGGCATAAATGTTACTATGATCGCAGCTATAAATGGTGCTGGAAACAGCGTGCCTCCTCTTTTTGTATTCCCTAGGGTGGTTTTTAAACCTAATATGTTAAAAGGGGTACTACCTGGATCGGTAGGTGTTGCTAATCCAAGTGGATGGTCAAATGAAGTAGTTTTTCGTACCTTCATTGAACATCTTATTAAACACATTCAGCCTGGTCCCAACAATCCTCATGTTTTAATACTCAACAACCATGACAGCCATTATTCACCACAAATTATATCCAGATCCAAACAGGTTCACATTACAATAGTCACACTGCCGCCACACTGTTCGCATAAAATGCAATACCTGGATAAAACCGTCTTTACCATTTATGATGTTGCTGGAATTGCTGACACTGTCTATGAGATAGCTTTTACCATAAAAAATATAACAAGTGGGTTTAAATCAACTGGTATTGTTCCATTAAATTCTAATATATTCAATGATGATGCTTTTCTTGCGGCAAATGTTACCGATAGACCTATGCCTTTGGATGATTTCCAAGAAGCTGACTCATCGGGAAAAGATTTTGTTGCAGACAAAACTTGTCCAGTCATAAATACAGCCAACTCCAGCAATCTCATTCTGCACTCAAGCAAGTCATTCACTCCTAAAATGTTGCGACCTTTGCCCAAGGCGGCTCCACAGAAAACAACAAGTAGAAGGCAGACTGGCAAATCAAGGATAATAACTGACTCTCCTGAGGAAACTGAAATAAAGAAATATAAAGAGTATTAAATTTAAGTTAGTGCACCTTACGCGAGATAAGGTTACGTAGGTTCGAATCCTACCTGCGGTAAAGATTTTTAAATTAATTTAATTAATTTAAACTGAAATATAAAGAGTCTCAAAAAAGAACGCTTATAAACATGATGCAAATAAGAAAGCAACGTGTAAGAAAAAGAATTTTGCAAGATAATGATGAGAGAAAAAGGTCTTGAAAAATTAGAAAGAGAAAATGTGTTTGAGGGCGATTATGTTCATGTTCACTGCAAGGGTATAACAAACATACAGAACACTTTGTTGCTAACATTTTGAAATGTAGAAAAAACGATTTTGATGTAAAATATCTAAAAAAGGTGCACAAAACTGATACATTTATAATGCAAGAGGGAAACCCTGATATTTTCAATCTTCAACTTGAAGACATAATAATGAAGTTGCCCCAACCAGAATCAGTGGGATTTACAAAAAGAAGTGCCTGTCATCTCAAATTTGGAATAGACTTCACTGGCTAGTGTTTACGTTAGGCTGATATGTTAAATAGTTTCTTATATTTTTATGTTTTGTTTTCAAATATAGATTTATAGGTTGTGTTTGATAATCATATAATGTTCTTGTCCAAACTACTATAATATATACCGTTAAAAACTGAATTTTCCTATCTGTTTTTGCTCCGTCCCTAGGTGCAAAGCCTCATGTCCCTCGGTATATGCTAGGCAAGAACCTAGGGACAATTACAAAAGAAACAGAAATGTTATGTAACGTTAGTAATAATAGGGATACTTGTATATTCCAACTGTGTATAAGTTCTCCTAAACAATACTGTTGCACTGGTATTAAAAAAATAAATTATTTCTTGAATAGCCACTTCACAGAGAGCATTCAGAAAAAGTGTCCCTTGGTGGAACACTTTCCCCTAACCTTAAATTTATTTGTCTTGATGCATTTCAATATATACATAACATCTTCAAAGACACCACAGATAATATGCATATACCGAAATGCATCAGGCAAATACATAAGGTTAAGGTTATAAGTGGAAATTGTTTTAATTATTATAATTTTATTAAAGGTAGTTTTGATTCAGACAAAAGAAAAAAACTTCTAACCCTGTTTGTCTGAAATTAGGTTTACCCTATCTAAAATTAAATCTACATTTTCTAAAACTGAAATTACTTTATCTCAAATTGAGAATGAAAAGGTATAGTGTCATTAGAGTAGCGCATACTACAAATTTTTGAATACTGTTTTGATCCCCAAAAGAACCATACGGACTAAGGCAGATGAGGCATTCCATGTGAAATCGCACAATTTTTGGAGAAAATTGACCTTCATGTCTAAGATTTTACTGAAACTTCTTTTAACGTTTTTCTAAGACAAAATAAGAGATACGTATCTTTATATATCTGGATAACTCTATTATTATGGTAATTACAAAGCATCAAAGTTTCCGAAATTTTGTACGCACTGTCCTATTTAAGTGTAAATATTTCCTGTTCTGTTCATGGCAGGGACTTGCTATTCAGCATAATTTAAGCACTAAGAAACATCTTTTCATAACATATACACAAAAATTGAATTCATGGTTACCTACTGTGGTTTCTAAGAAGTTTTATTTTATAAGATTAATTTTCTATATTAACCTGATGTTTTAAAATTCTAAAAAAAATATGCACGTGTTCCTTGATACTTCCTCTAGAAATGTGCAAAATATCAAGATGGAATTCGTTTTGGTTAGTTTATAATCACTTATCAAACACTGGCGTGTAAACAAGGACGTATCAATACTGCGGTACGTTGGATGCACAAACAACGTAACTACACTGTTCTGTTTAATTTTAAATTAAGAAAATGTAAATAAATACTAGATACTGTTAGAAATGAAACTAAAATACACTAAAAAAAACTATGAGTTATCAATATCAAGAAACCCTGTACACAGAGTCCAGTTTAGATAAACACCACTTCTCCTTTATTTTCAAAGGAAAATTGTTTTACTAATATTTCATTTTTTGATAAAGGAACAAAAGAATGCAATTTTAATGTACCACGTATCAGTTTTGCGTTTTCATGTCTGATCTGCAAAAACTCACTAGTATTCTTATGTTGGCTATCAGAAAAAAACTTAAAATTAATGTTAATGTTTTTTTGAGCCCAGTCAAACAGTTTTTTGGGTGTTGTAATTGGATCTTGCAGTGGTTGAAGACTAGCTTTCATCGCTAATCTTTTGGTGACACCTCCAATTCTATCACAAGGCCCCTTTCCATGGGATGTCGCAAAGAAATGCCATTTAGCATTGATTCCAAAGTCTTCTTTGTGAAAGCATAGATCCATAAAGTTGTTTTTGTTTTTATACTGGGCTCCATCTGAAAAGTAAATAACTTTTTTTACATCACCCAGTTTCTGTTTCAGGAAATTTACAAGTGAGCTTTGGAAAAGATATACGGCACTTGTATCGTGGTTTAGGCATTCTGATATTGCAACCAAGCTCCTGTGC
>VTPC01000594.1:42674-78611 GCA_011009095.1 Ignelater luminosus
TTTAATATTGCAGAGGGATGCACTGTAGCCTGCATGTTGTTCCAATGTACTCCCTGAACAGCATCTTGGATAACAAAAGAATAGTGTTCTGCAAAATCAGAAATAACAATACATTCACCAAGCTTTAGATCTTTCTGCTTAGATAAAAACGCGACTTGCTGTTGTGCAATAAATGCATAAGGTGATTCTCACAGATAACTTCTCTAAAAAGTCCTCAACTGGTGATTGTAATTTTATTTTTTAATAACGGGTTTTAAGGTCTGCACTGCTTATAGTTGCTTATAATTACATCTGAATTTGCCATAAGTCTAGGAATATTAGCACCTTCAATCATCAATTTAACATTTTCGTGATGAGCACAAACACACAGAATATGTTCCATGAGCTCCAGGAAGAATACATTCTTTTGGTCTCAGTTCAGCAAATTTTGAGAAACTTATTTTGAGGTCAGGATACTTATCTTTAAAACAGCGCTAAGTGTCTTTAAGGTTGCATAATATTAACCTTTTTTGTTTTCGCTCTCTTACAGACACATAGTTTTTTTTTCCTACCATGACTCTGCTTACATCATCAGAATTATAAAACTGCAATACTTGTACGATGTCCAAGTTTAGTATCGGGAATCAATAATATTCCCTTCTTGGCAGCTAATTGCTTTGCTGTTCTAATCATATGCGTAGAAGCATCAAAATACTGTTGAATGTTATTAAAAGACTAGCTTTCAAACACTGTTAAAATTTGAATTTGCAGATTTTTGTTCTGTTTCGTTAGGAGACAACTCTATATCCACCATTTTTAGTTTCAGTAACATTTTATGAGTTACACATCTTAAGTTCTTTCTTGTTTTAAACGGATGGTTCTTGATATTAAACGAGATAAAGCAAGCATCATACCGTCGCGTTTTTACACCGTGAGTACTCATGAGTTCAATTATCTACAATGCTAGTGGAGACACTGTAACAACTCGCAACTACGATTTTAAACTAACTTAAAAAGCAAGAAATTCCATTTTTGTTTGCTGACCACCCCTTGTTAGGTATCAGGTTCTTCGCCGCATGCTCATAAAAAAGTGCATTTATGACAGGAATTCCATTCTAAAATTTGGGAGTACAAAGTACATGTATTTGAGAATTTTGTAGAATTTTAAACAACCAGGTTAATGCTAAAAATTACAACTGAAAAAACAACTCTCGAAAATTGTGGTTTTTTGTTAAATATATCGCAATATTTATAGAGTAAAACACCATTTTCTTAACTTTACAATGATTTAACCTAAACATTTTTACATTAACTAATAATGGAGAAACAAACATTTTCATATTACGTAGAGCACTAACGCCCGAAAATTTATACACAAAATAAAATAAAAAATACAAAATAATGATATTTAACGTAAACAAGAAATATCTGTTTCCTCCTTTGATTCATACATTACATTAAGAAAGTCTTCAAGCAATTTACAATTAACTTTCAGATGTTTTGTGTTCGATTTCACGTGGAATGGCTTGGAGGCACCTAACAATGCAGTTAGCACCTCTCCATATACTCATCAAACAGCAATACTTGTAATATTCTTAAAATACATTTATAATTCAAATTCCATCTTGAAATTTGGAGGGTACATAAACAATGTATTCAAGAATATAGTAGAATTTTTCCAGATTTTTAAACAATCGGGTTAATGCAGTAACTTACAATTAAAGAAAACAACCCTCTAAAATACAAATTGTTTTTTAAATAATCCTATCCTAGTATTTATAGGGTAAAAGATCATCTTTTAAGCTTTAAAATAATCCAAGTTGGAAGTCTTTATGTTCTGTAATCAAGGAAAAACAAACGTTTTTATACTAAGGGATGTGCTAATTCTCGAAAACTTATATGCAGAATAAAATACAAAATAATCACATTTGGCATAAACAAAAATATATGTGTCTCTTTTTTTGATTGGTACAATACATAAAAAAAATTTCAAGTGATTATGAAAACTTGATGTTTTGTGACTGTGCAATTTCACATGGAATGCCTCAGATACATAAATGATACCTTCACAAAGAATATAGAAAAATGTATTTACTCTTTGAATTGTAAACTGTTTAAGTTGTAAGTACTCAATATATGATAATGATATCTCTTTGCATAACATTATTTTGTACATTTAGTGCAAGTAAAGAGTACAAACTGCCTTACTTTTAGCAACTAACCGACTGTATTCATATCCCATGCTATGCTCTGTTGTAACGTTTATTTGAGAAAGAATACAAATTGACATTATCGTCTTGTGTTTTTATAGCCTCTATGACAATTTACTAAACAACAAAATATGCATTTCTTCTTCTTACTTATTATATTACAGTAATAATTAATATTAATTTAAATTTATAAGTCAATTTGACAGGTGCAGAATAGTATACTAAATACGACAAAGTAAACCGCTCGAGGCACCACGTGCAACTCCACACGAGGCCTATAGTAATGTATTTATACAGTGTGTCCCTATTTCGATGCTCACTATTGGGATCTCGGAAATTGTAAGATACGAAGTCGGTTAAATTAGAAAAGTTTTGGCTATTTTGGAGATCAGTTTACTTTTGCTTTTGTTTTTTCAAAAAAGTTCATGGCTTAAAAGATATTTGCTAAAAACGAAATTATCTTATTTTTTTAAATAAAATATTTCAGGAATGAGCAAAGATAGAAAAGAACAGCAAAGAGGGTGTTTTAGAGAATTTACTCTGAAACACAAAAAAATTATTTTCGCAATTGTCTTTTGTTTTACTTTGGTGGTGAAATGTAAATCCAAATTTTTTCTAATGGAATGCCTACTTGATTTCTATATTACTGAACTGCACGCCTTAAATGCTTTTTAGTAATACATGGTTTGACATAGCTATTCTTTTGTTTTACCGAGTTATGAAGTGAAAATCATTTTTCATCATAGTGTGCCATAACATCTAACACACAAAGTCATGGAGATTTATCAAAGAAATTCATTTGGTATCCAAAACTTGCTAAAACAAAATAAATATGTTTTATGGGGCATTAGATGCTTAGTTGATGCTATCTGTGAATGCTCCGTAAATTATCTTAAAAACGTCTTTTGTTTTGTTTTAGCAATTGGTACATAACAAATGTAATTTATCTGACAAAAGCCAATGATTTTCATATGTTTAAAGCCATGGCACACTAAGTGGGAAATGCTTTTTATTAAAAAAAAAAAAAAAGATAATTTCGCTTTTAGCAAATATCTAATAAGCCGTGAACTTTTTTGAAAAAACAGAAGCATAAGTAAACTGATCTCCAAAATAGCCAAATCTTTTCCAATTTAACCGACTTCGTATCTCTTACAATTTCCGAGATGCCAATAGTGAGCATCGAAATAGGAACACTCTGTATAACAAGAGTGTAAAGTGAAACTTTTTTGAATGAGTAGGAAGTTTATGAAATGAGCACCAGCAAATATCATAAATCTTGCAAGTTGAAAAAGACCTATACTTTCCAAGTATTTTGCCCAGCTCTGCCTACAGTTAACAAATATAACACTTGTTATAATATATAAAATGTATTTATGATCCTAAATCACCATTAGAATTATCTGTAGAATTATCAGTAATTCCCTTTTGGTGTTTTGATTTTAAATGTGTACGAAGTGAAACTTTTTGAGGAAAAGCCATGGGGCACCATGCACACTTGTACGGTCTTTCATTTGTATGTTGTCGTCTATGGGTTTTTAATGCATTACTACTTGAAAAGCCTTTTTTACAAAATTCACAAGGATATGGTCTTTCACCGGTATGACTTCGAAGATGTGCCTTCAATCCTCGCTTTCCATACAATCGTTTATCACAAAGCGGACATCGAACAGATTTATCTTCATTTGCTAAAATGATGAAAATCGTAACAATAACGATTCGTAGTCACTTTTCAATTCAATACTGTCATTTGTTTACCTTTATGACCTTTAACGTGGGCAATGTAAGCAGCACGTTCTTTAAACCATTCACCACAAAGTCTACATGTCCGATTTATTCCTTTGTGAATTATCAAATGTCCTCTCAATGATTCTGTATTTTTACATATTTTGCCACACTCATGGCATGCTATAGGAGGATCGGTATGTATAGAAATGTGTTTTGCCATATTTGAGGCAGTTATAAATTTACCACAGACATTACAGATCTTTACACCATGATTTTGGGTATGACTTTTATGTTTCTTGTATTCTGTAGTCTGAAAATCACATTTGCTACATTTATATAATTTTTGTCTATGTCTCTTTCCAGTATGTGACCATGATATTGTGCTTGTTTCAGCATTTGATTTATTTTCTTCTGTATTTTCACTTGTATTATGAACATCATTTTCTAAATCATTTGTTACATTAATTTCATGTTCATTTTGTACATTTTCATCAGTAAACTGATCTTGGTTATTATCTATGTCACTGTTTACACTTTCACATTTTACCACATCAAGTTTAAATATAGGTGCAGAGTTATTATCTTCATTCTCAACTTGCTCTTCATGTAAAAATATATAACGTTCACGCAATTCCAAATCACTGTTAATAATGACTCTTCGAAAGTTATATGATAAATTAATATTTACCACACATTCAGCACATACATATTTTGGTAAGTTATCATCATTAGACACCTAAAATGTAATAATCAAGTGTTTGGAAACATTAATTTTCAAAAGTGTGGTTATACTGACCTCAATCGAAGATATAATTTTTATTTTATGTGGAAGCTTTGTATCTTCAAATAAGGGTAACAGTTCTTCAGAACTTCGTAGACAAGTTCTACATAAAGCATTCATTTTTAACTTCCTTCCACAGGTCTATAATAGAATATAACTCATTTTATGTTTGATTGGCTATAGTACAAGATTTTAAAACTATATATTATGCAAAATACTTCAACACGTTACATTTGCGAACTGTTTCTCTTTTCCCAAATAATCAGAAAAATTAGCAAATAAGCCAAATAAGTACAAATAAAAGTATATAAAGGTCTTGTTAGATGGTGGATGATTGTACCACTGCACTTTTGCATTCCATTTTAGATTTAAACACTAGGTATATGAGTCTTGTACGTTTTACCTTTGCTGAAAAAGTGAAATATCAATTATGTTATTCCTAAAACCAGCAATAATAGTTTTAGGCACTTTCTGCATTTTTAATTAAAAAAGGTGTTTAAAATTGTCAATCTCGAAAATATTTAGTACCTATTGCCAACTACTGAAAGCGTACCAACCACAGGTACCAACTACCAATTTGTTAAATAATTATGAAATTCTTTCTTTTCGCTAATCTCGTAATCTCAGGATATTAATTTTCTGTTTCTTTGTGTGCTGCGTGATGTAATGGCAAGTGAAATGTGTTGTAAAATCGTTGATAATTCTATAATGTTTACCTACAAAAATTAAAATGTAATTTCTCCAACTCTCTAAAATAACCGTTTCGACGGTTGTGTAGACACGAACTGACGAACATAAAAAAAGTGGGGTTATGTCAGGTTTATGTCTTAATTCTATGGTATTGTTTTCATTTTCCAAAGAAGTTTTCATAAGGGTTTCAAAGAAATCGACGATTATTAAAAATAAACATTGATATTAGAATGGAAAACGTTTGTAGAACTTGCTTAAGAATTCCTGATAATCTACTCTGTTTATTTGATGCACAGTTACAATTGCCCCATAAAATTTCAGTAATCGCAGATATTAAGGTTAGTGTAATTGTAATAAGTAAATCACAAATTATCATGTATTTTTCTCCATACAGATCTTTCCGAATGATAATCTACCATCAAAAGTTTGTGAAGAATGTATAAAGAATATTAACTTAGTGTATAACTTTCGTAAAGTGATCAGAAATAGTGATCTAGAACTTCGAGAACGTTATGCTGCCTTAGAAAGAAATAATAGTATTAATCTACTGCAATCAATAAAAAGTGATGATGAAACAGAATTAGAAGTAAAAGATGAAGTAGAAAAGTCTGAAGAAGTTAATGCAAATGATTTAGCTGAAGGTGAATCGAATGTTGCTACAAAGGGACATAAAACTAGGAAACGCTATACTTTTAAGAATATGTTAATGTATTGGAAAAAAACTTATGAGTGTAAAAGTTGTGATTTCACCTGTACGGAATTATCTAAATGGCATAACCATAAACGAACCAAACATTATCCACGTGGTGTTTGTAACATTTGTGGCAAATCCATGAGAAATGACAATTTACATAAGCATATTAAGTCTCATTCTGAATCTCCGGTAACTTGCACACAATGCGGTAAAGTCTTTAAAAATTCAGAATCTTTAAGAGCACATTCCTTTATTCATACTGGACCTGAATTAGTTTGTGATTTATGTGGTAAAACGTATAAATATAGGGGTGAATATAATAGACATATAAAAAGGCATTCGTGTAAGTATTTGAATAGGGATAGGAAATGTGTTATTAATATGTAATTATATTTTTTAATTTAGTAAATGGAGAGAAAACAGTTAAATGCCCTCTTTGTGATAAAATGTTTCACGAAAAGAAACATATTAAAAAGCATATGCAGACTCATACAGGAGAAAGGCCCTATTCCTGTCAGTACTGTCATAAAGGTTTCTCTAGCAGTTATGCATTGAAGACACACATTCGACAACATACAAACGAAAAACCTTACATATGTGAATATTGCCCAATGGCATTTCCTCAGAAAGTTTCCCTTATGACGCACATTAAATCAAAACATTCAACTGCAAGCACTTAATTTTTTCAACTGGAATTATTTTCAGTGTATCCACAGTATTTTTTATTCTACGGTTCCTTTTCTTTTTTGTATTGTTAATATTTCATTTTTCTTTTTTTAATTTTATTTCATCTTTGTTAAATTTTTATTAATTGTAGAAACTGTTTGTTAAGTAAACAATAAAGTACTTCAAATGAAAAAGATTTTAAATGCATGAATTACTTCAATTTAAATAAATACCTACAGGATGTTTCAAAACAAAACAATACAGTGTTTCTTCACTGTACGCTGGTTTCTTAATGGTAGTTTGATCAATTCCTCTTTGTTGATATTTAAAATAAAACAGAATGGAAGTATGTAAACTTTGACCCATACAGCAAAAAAAAAAAATGTTAATGTACAAGAAGTTGTATGAAAGCAGCTTCAGCATGTTATGAAACTGTATAAGAAACACCCTTTAGTACCACTTTTTTTAAGATATAAAGACTTCATTTTTATCTGATAGTACCATTATCTGTTGGTACTTTTGTACCTATTTATAAATTGAAAAATAATATAAACAAATTTATCTAATCTAATCTTAAAAAAATATATTTCAATATCAGTTGAACGTTAAACTCTTTTGTTTGTGTTGCGTGTTAAATATAAATTGCTATTCATTGATGGAAAGAAATCCACTTAACCCTTTTTTATTATCGATTGAAATGGGTTGTTTTCTTCAAAAGGAGGGAATCCGTAGAAATTTAAAGAATCTTAACTATAGTAAATGTGTTGATAAGTTGGACTTGATACCAAGGTTCATAAATAAATGATATACTGTGAAAGATAGATCATCACCACACATCTATTCACTTGACTTATAGCTAGAGCTATTTCTCTTGCAATTTATATTGTCACTGCCCTTTTTTACTCTTAACTATTTGAACGTAGCCCAAAAGCAGCCATTTTCGTGTCCCAAAACAAAACATTTTCAATGTTTCATGTTTAATTTTCAGTCATTATTATTTAGCAGTTTGCTATACTGTCATTAACATACGTAAAAGTGGAAAAGAAAGTTAGCATGAGTTGTGATTAACATTAATAGAGGAAATTAATCTAAACATTGCACCTAAATTCTTTCTTTATAATTTTTATATTTTCAAATGTTCACAGTAGCTACAGCAAACTGCTGAAAGATCTGGAAACAACTGAAACACACAATCAATCTTCAAATACGTGGATCAACTGCCAAAGATGTTTAAAGATTGACTAGAGGATAGGTAACGCAACAACGAAAATTAGACCTCTACTATGCTCTTATCTTTTTTCAAGCATACATCAAATTCTATAAATTTGAAAGATTTAAAAACCACTGAAATACTCAAAGTTAACCTCCTGGCACAAATTAGTTACCTAATAAGATGCTTAAAAATTTACTAAAGGTTGTTATTCAAAAATAG
Organism: Ignelater luminosus; assembly: GCA_011009095.1. Classification (NCBI taxonomy): domain Eukaryota; kingdom Metazoa; phylum Arthropoda; class Insecta; order Coleoptera; family Elateridae; genus Ignelater; species Ignelater luminosus. Next base: position 50,852 of record VTPC01000594.1, read on the forward strand.
CATGCCCTATTCTTTACTAATGAAAAATACTGTACTGTTTCACATTCTTCTTGATAAAATTAAAAATAAACAAAGTCGGTGTTCTTTTTTCAAGTGCTGTTAACTATAGGCAATACAATGACAGTTCAACCTCTATTATGCCCTCCTTTTTCTAAACCCTTCATCAAACCAAAAATCCTGACTTTCTCTCTAAATTTTATATTTTCATATCTCCATAATTCGATTGTAAACCCACTAGGAAACTTGAAAACCACTGAAATACTCAAAATAAACCCTTCCCATACACACAAATTAGTCATCAAAGAGCTTAGAGGACGTTCATATTCAAAGATTGCTTCCTCTGTTTTCTCAACAAAAATAACCAGCTTAAAACAATAGAAAAATTCCAGTTTACATGGCTACACTGCTTCACCAAGATCCTGAAGGAAGTAATCTACCATGTGATCAAGGTCAAATCTGCAGAAAATTTTTTATCCAGTGGCCTAATACTTGTCCCAATAAGGTGTTATTTAAAAAATTCAAGTTATGAGCCTTTGAAAGTTTAGATTTTAAATCATCATCACATATACTGATAGTACAGTAAAATTAGTTCCCAACCCAGGAATCCAAAAAAAAAGTTTTGAGTGTCCTAGATTGTTCATTAGCCTTTGCTCTAAATGTGGCAGTGGCGGCTCGTGGTCTTGTGCGATGGTAGAGCCACGGCTTTGTGGTTCAATGTGGGGAAGGGGGTATAGACATTTTAAAGTACAATATTGCAAATCTTTCTCACTTTAGAAATTATGAAAATTTAAATTTTAAACAGTACGAACTTAAGAAAAAGGAAGGGTTTGTAATTTTGTGTTCCCTTTCCAATTCACTAAAAACAATGAATATTTACCAACTTACCAAGGTATCCTATTCTATTAACTATTAAAGTCAATGTGAACAACACAAATGTTTACCACCGAATAAAACACACTGAAAACAAAACAATGCGTGTTTCTAGTCACACCCACATATCCAGTCATTTTTGAAATAAACATTTCTATTAAATTTTCTAATTCGTCCTTTAGATTTCGAAGTGGAGGCACCCTGTGTTTTCGAAATATCTAAATCCGGCAGAGATCTTTCGAGTTCTTTTATTTTGATCTTTTCTTCCAAAGAATAGGTATAAAAGATTTTTTAAAAGCTCACGTATTGTGTTCATATTGCATTTCACGTCAAGTTTCAAACCGGGCGTAGCGTAAGTAACACGATGCACCCACACCACGTATCGATGGTAACTGGACTGTAGGAGCGGGAGCCACTTCTAGCTTGACTCGAGTTGTTCGCTAACTCCGAACACCCTCCCTCAACCGCCAGCCTCCCCGCTGAAGTCTATAGCCGCTTAAAAGCGTCGGAGCCGCACTTTGACTGACTCCAAACTTTTATTTTTATCATTTTGTACGCGCGGTGTTCACTTGTGCACTATATTAATATTTATAAAATAGCAATTTTTAATTTTTTAATCTCTGGTAAAGGTCCGACTTTAAAGGAGAAAATTTTAAAAGTGTAAATTATTTTTTTCAAATTAGAAAATGAAATGTCTTTGTGGTGGTGCCATGGCTCCTTGGGACCTTATAACGAGCCGCCACTGAAATGTGGTAAAAAGTCCTCGCAGCCAGAGGTCGGGTTTGGGGTGGGGGGAGGGGAAAAGAGGTCCGAAGATTGTGTTTTTTGAGTTTTTTGCAAATATCTCGGAAACTATTCAATTTAGAGCTTATCTTACTCTATAAATAATTAAAGAACATAAAGTTTTCCACAAAAAAGGTCAGATGCATTTTTGTTGTTATACTCAATAGTTCAGGAAATATAGAGGAATAAAATTTATTCATCCATAATGAACTGTAGAAAGGTGTCAAATTACCACAAATTAAAATGTAATTAAATAGTGAAGGAAGATGAAATAAATGAAAGAAAACCAAAAACATTTTTTGTTTATTTTTATTTAATAAACATAATATACAACAATTTATGTAAAACTAATATTTACAATTATTTATAGTTAATACAAATATTGTCACTACCATCACTATCCAGATCCATCATCAGAGAAGGTTCTTGCTCGTCTTCTTCGTGTGGTAGCACTAAATCCTCTCCTTCATCACAATCAATAGGCCATCTCTGTATCAGTGGCGGCTATTGGGGTGAAGCAAGTGAAGCACCGATTCACCTATTTTTTTCTTTCAATAATTTCTAATATTTAATTACTTAAGTAATTTCGTTTCTTAGTGTAATAGTAAAATCTTGAATAAAATTAGTCACGAGAATAATGCAATTAACATGAGATACTCAAAACACAAATCACAGACGTTCTACCTGCCCCTGTTATGGACCAACACGAACGCAAAGCATAAGGACACTTGCACTAAGCTTAACATTGAGTTGAAGCGATATGAAAATTCTGGGGAACGTTTCAACAAGAAAGACGCGTTGCCATGAAAACAGACTTCCTACACGGTCGTATGATCGTATGCAGTACAAACATCGGCGATATTGGCCGAGCCAGAAGCCTTTTTAAAGAAAACGAACAGCGATTCACTATAGGTATACAGCTTTCAGATACGGTGGATCGCATCGGTTATACGTTGCATTTTTTAGTTGACGAATAAAGATTATCCAAGGAAAATTTCAGTTAAAAAGAACCGAAACTGAATGTAAGACAATATTTAATGAAGCTTTGATAAACACACATATTAATCAAAGAAGGCAAGTTGGAGGTACCTTGTCTGACGAACAAATATTTGAAAGTTATAAGCTGCTATTTTATGAAATCTTTAGATACCATTTTGATGCAAATAGACACTAGATTTCAAGACATGGATAAATTGTTATTCATTTCTCTTGCTGACGTTTCTAAGCTTGATGATAATATTCTAAATTATTTCCAACGGAAAAACTTCATAATTTGAAACAAACATATTCCCGTTTCGAAACTCGCGAACCGCACTGCTCTGTATTATTGCTGCATCCGTATTCAGCGCAGTTGGTGCACATGGTTGTGCATTGAAGGCCACTTCTTCGACACTCACAATTCTTCAGACAATTACCTGAGCATGAACAAGAGATGATGTGTAACAAGTGTTCTGGGGTAGCAGCAAGAGACGTTGTTGTTGGGCGCAGATGCCCACCGACTTTCTTCCATCCCCATTTCAGGGGGTCTTTCTTGCAACCACGTCACTTTTGCACTTGATGATACACTCTGTGAGTGTTTTCTTGCTGCTGCTTTTGTTGGGGATAGAGCAGCCAATTTGAACTCTCTTTGCACTGATTGATTTGCAACAGTCGTTAAGTACATCTGGTGACGTAGAACCTCTAAGTTTCGCGTTTTTTTTTGGATCCATATATAGACAGGAAAAAACTGTTGCTAACATCAGCAATATCATCTGCCTGCGCATTGGGGTTGTTGAAAATTAGTAATTGTTTTCTTAGTTCCCCATCACCTTGAACTTTTTTAAATGGGTCCTTTCCTATATATTCAGGACTATGGAATCGCAGCCTGTAAAGGTTTCATGTCCCCTATTTCATTCTGTATTGCCTGAATATTGTGAGTTTTATTTGAGTGGTTGCCTTTCCCATTCACAATCATCTTCAAGCTGCAGTTGAGGGGAGCAAGAGTATAATTAACATAACCAATAGGTCAGTGTCATCACCTGCTACTCTCACCTCCAATCATTTTTGAGCTTCTGGGATTACTGTTTGAACAATCAGAGTATCTGCGTGCCCAGAGCTTAGCTGTTCCTCAATTATTGGGTTTGCAAGGAACTCGCTCTGCCCAAAGGTGATTTGAATGTGGTCTTCTACTTTTACATCTACATTGACAGATGAGCGAGACCTTTGCAAATGTTCCTCATCTTTAGTATTTAAGTTGTTCCCTGTAGCCATCGAACACGACAACAGCTTTTCCATATTGGGATGACACATAGTCACAGTTTTGTTTGCAAAGCAATCGGGACGTCTATATCTCCTGAACTATAATTGAGTGTAGCAAAAAATGCATCTGACCTTTTTTGTGGAAAATTCTATGTTCTTTAATTGTTTATAGAGTAAGGTAAGCTCTAAATTAAATAGTTTTTGAGATATTTGCAAAAGACTGAGTGCAAAACTCCCTCCAACAGAAATCCTGGTTTTTGAAAATTAAAGAAATTTAACTAAACAAGAGATGACTTAGAGATATAATTTCTGATAACCCACATTATGATCAAGCAGCAAAGAAAAATCCAAACTCTCACAAGAACATAATTGTAAATTACAGTAAAGCAGAAATGAAATCGAATACGCTTAACAAATGAACAGGAAGAAATCCCAACTTAATTCATTTTCGCTATACCAAAAACAAGCACACATGGGCTGCCTTTAGAGAAATGAACAAGTAAGAAATTAACATAACACTTGACCACTTATCTGAATATCAAAGATAAAATGTAGGGAAAGTTGTGAAGTAATAATTAAAGGTAAAATCTAATGTACCTTACAATCACTAAATTGTGATAAGAGAATCTAACCCTATCAATTTGCTAACAAGATCTATAATGAAGGAAAATTAACCTGAAGACAAGTCACAGCTGTGTACACTGTTCCGCATGCTACCATAAATAAGCTGGAAAAATTCGTCAACTCAAAAATTGATTTCAAGATTAAAGAAGCTACAAAAAGATTATCCATCAGTGTGTACTCGTCAATATCAAAAAACCTCTCCAATGAGAGAAAACTAAAAAAAATACAAGATACATCTCTAAAGCATGATTAAATGTAACGGAAACAAAAGTGACTGTTACACAATATTGGACTCAGAATTTTCCATAGAATCCAAATATGTAAAAATATACAGTGTCCCATTTAAAATACGAAACTTGATTTTATTTATGGTAAAACTGGAAGCAATATTGATGCATTCAGTACTTCAAAGAATTGCATTTATTAACTATAATGTATATTCCGAATTTCATTAAAATTAATTCACAAATAGAGAAATTAGAAGTCCTGTACCAATGACCTTGGTCACCCGGTACAATACATAAAAACATTAGGGAACATTAGCTTTAGAGTATATACAACACGTTAAAACCCATTACAGCCAGTTTTGTGACAAGTTGTTTTTAGAATTTTGGCCAATTTAAATTGCGATTTAGCCCACAGTGCACTGTTGCTATGTGGTTAGTTGTACCAAAAATAAACCACCAAGTAACTTATAATAATGATCAGGTGGTAGTATTCTAGGTTCTACTTGCTTAGCATATAGTATAATAGCAGGTAGAGCCGGCTTGAAGTTTTGTTGGCCCTTAAAATAAAAAAAAATACACTGCTTTTTCAAACATAGTATAATTCGTTTATTTTAAATAATTAAAATTTTTTCTGGACATATCGATACAAAGAATTAATTCTTTTGCTGCCCCGCAAACCTGACTCTTCAGCTAGCTCTGATACTAGGTATAATTTCTCTTGGTTTCCTGTTTCTGTATGCACTGATAAGCATTAGAAATGTATAGGATGACCCATATTTCACAGGATACTATTATTATTTACATACGTTGCTTAATACTATGCTGACAATTTTCACAAACTCATATTATTCAATAAAAAACTTAAGATCACTGGTAATATTTTATTTCCTTTCTAACACTAAATATGTAATAATGAAATCATATATTGCCAAGCACTTTTATTATTTGACCCGTTTTATGCTCTATATTAAAACACAGAACTGTAAGTAAGCATATAACAAGTATATTAAGTATAATAATTAGAAAATTCCATTATAAATATATAAGTAATTTCCAAAATCTAAAATAATTCAATAACATTTCACTTTTTTTTAAATAATACATGTAAAATGGATTATTTGCAACTTAGTTATTTATAATTTATCTAATAAATATCTAACAGTTAATGTACAATACAAATTAAAAATATTTGCACCACCTTATTATATTGGTTTGTAAAGCAATGTCGTAACATATTTCTTCCTATATCTATGAGTTGCACTTAATACCATAACACCATCTTTAATTGATAGTGCATATAAATGATTTAACATTACGTGGTTTGGTTCTGGCAAAAGTGTCGGTTCACACTAAAATGTTTAAAATTCAAATAGTAATTTGTTATAATTTCCAATATGGATTAATATACTTACTGATAATGGAGTATCTTTATTAAGAATAACCTGCAATAAATGTGGGGGCAGTATAGGTGGGCCTGAAACTTTTTCCCATGGTTTATTAGCTGGAATTTCTTGAGAATACTCTTTATGTACATCACTAGCATTAGTCTCACTATCTTTGGCCAAAGCTTGAAAAACCTCAAAATCAGACTTCTTCACACTAACAAGGTTATTTTTTGATCCCATTCCATTGTCAATAATTTTTAAACCTGGATCATGTTTCCATTCACCATCCACAAAAAATTTATACTGATGTTCACCTTCAGGTAAATCTATTATCGTAACAAAGTCACCATGGCTCTTTACCATAGGAATAGTCTTCCATCCAGAAAATGTTCCACTTATGTAAACTTCACTACCACCACCTTCCCATCGAAACACTGTCGGTAAGGCTTTCTCATTGACATTTATTTTGGTTCCTTCAGAAACTGTATTTGAACGTGGACGAGGGCTTTCAAATGATAATTCTTGTGCTGCTGGTTTTGTAAAGTACGGTTCGTCATCTTCATGAGAGCTCTGATATACTAACTTATTCTCAAGTTTTCTATCGAACACAAATGCTTGTTCTTCCTTTGTTGGGGACGATGGAGCAGTCTCACCTGATTTCTGACGTTCCCTTGGAACGCCAGTACTACCTGCATTTCCCATCTCGAGGAAAATATAATTTAATTTATTAGTTCACCAATAAAGTAAACATTTCACTTATACATCATTTTTACAGATAGTGTCTCTTATAACGACGTTTTGTTTACAAAATAGCAAATAGTGTTTATTGTAACGGTGGGTCAGTTTTCTTGCAAGCTTGGGTTGTTTCAGTGGCGGCTGGTGACCTAACTTCAGGGAGGAGTGCATAAACCACGTGATCGCTATTTGATTGGTTGTTTCCATATAATTTGCCAATCTCAACCAATGAAACAGCGCCACGTGTTTGTGCACCTCCTGAAGCTAAGTCACCAGCCGCCAATGGTTGTTATAATCATTAATAAATACAATCTCAAAGGATCTGATTTGATTTACTTTTCTTTATCTTTGAATTTGATACATCAGTAAATTCAAAACAAAGTTTAAAATTACGAAACGTACTAGTAGGCAATGGATTGATTAATGGTATATTTTTGAATTCCCAAAATGAACAGCCTATTTAATTAATTAATTAATTAAACTGTATGGGAGTTTGCTAAGCTTGAATAGTGGACATCAATGACATTATATTGTATGAAATTTTCTAGCAGTAAATTCAAAACTTTTACACTATACACCCTTTGATTGACTGTGACTCTATATTGCACTCTCTAAAGATTTAAAAAATTATAAAAACCCAAATCACTTCTGATGTTAGGGCCGTCTGACACGATGTTAAATTTGACGTCAAAATTGACTACAATTTCGTCATTGAAATTTGACATCGTTGCATACAGCATATGTAACGTCAAAACAGCATTTAAAATTTGACAAGGGATTATTTATTTTAAAAATTGTGTTAATTCTGTGTGTTGCGTTTTTTGATTTTGATTTTGTGGAGCACACTGCTCCCTCGTTTCTGTCGGCTATGGTAAGCCTTCTTATTCTGCAGTAATTATTATAATACCACAAATGCTCGATTTTCACTTAGTATATTTCTTGAATTACGAATATTTAATTAACATAACATATTATAACTTATTTATGTATTTTGTGATAACGTATTTTAACTTATTTAATATATATGTATCGATGTGCTAATACATTCTAACTTATTTATAATTATGCATAGATGTGCACGCTCGCTTTGCACATATTCGAGTGTGTGTCTTCTTTTTTGTTTTTCTTAGTTCCCTTAGGTACAGGGCAACCCGGGCCGACGGTCAGTTACGCCATCTTAAAAGGGTCGGTATTTAACAGATGGCTAAAATGACCGACAACCTCGACACTGCGTGGAAAAAACATGTTCTAAATATTCCCTTGTCAAATTTTTAAATGCAGTTTTGACGTTACATGTGCTGTATGCAACGATGTCAGATTTCAATGACGAAATTGTAGTCAATTTTGACGTCAAATTTAACACCGTGTCAGACGGCCCTTAGATTAAGCGAAACAATTTCAAGCCTACAAACAATGACGCAAGAGGTGGGAATTTTATGTAAATATGAATAAGCAATAAAATTCTTGTGGAGACTGCCAATATTGCATTATGACATTTGAGATCAAGGTTATGTTTGAAAGGTTAGCTGCTTTCGTTCGTACCAACTATCGAATCATGATTCGTTTGAACATAATCCATGATGAACGGTTGGCTCTCAATATAATACGCTGATAGTGTTGAGCAGCAGTGTAATTCCAATATTTACATGCTTCTCGCTTCTCACGAACTTATAGGTTATGTAGATACGATTCAAATGTTTTTTTTGGGGGGGGAGGGGATAACACGATTTGTAATTCAGAACTGCGAACGAACATTCACGTTATGAATTGCGATCATTTGATTAGTAAATATTATGGCATGAACGAAAACAGCTTATTCTAATAACAATAAGGAACTATAAATATATGTAATGTGACGCTTGTGATATCCAGGTTTAAATTTTAAATTTCGCGCGTAAGAAAAAAAAATAGGTTACCCTCCCTGCATCTTTGAAATGTTTGGAAAGAGTGGGATGGGGTTGGCGATAGGAAGGGATGCTGGGGGTTGAGGGAGAAACACGCGTTCTCTTGAGTTGTGGCTACCAAAGGGGTGAGATGGATCCGGAGACTGAAAAATTACCTTCCTGTTGACGTAAAATACATTTTTGATTTTTATTGAAAAATACCATTTTAAGGGTGAAGTGAACTCAGTTATCTATTTTGATTTTTGTTTTATATTTGTGATTATGCTGAGGTAGACGAGATTTAAACAGATATTAAAAATTACTTGTAAGAAACCACGTGGCTTTCTTTGTGTTTATGTAACAATCATGCATCTTATGTAGACTTTTAATGTTTATTCAACTGTTTTATGTGTTATAAATGCAGGCATTTTGAATGCTTTTAATATCATATTTCACTAAAGATATTTTTCTGTGTTACTATAATTGTGAAACGAAATTAAGAAAGCTTTTGTATTGTATGCATTTATCTTGTGATCACAGATAAAGCTTAAAGAATAATGGAATTTAGTTTGGAATTCAGATGTTTTAAATATTACAAAACAACATACAAGACGATTAGATTTATTTTCATACACTAGCATTTGTTAACATGGATGTTCTGATACTCAACTGTGACATGTGAGCACCAGTAAATATTATAAAACGCACGTGAATTTAATGGTCGATGGCTCTCTTTATTAAAGTGTGAACTGCCTTGGTGTTATCTTAACATTTTCGTCCGTGGTGGCTGTCTACATTCTCCATTGTTTTTGTGTGTTTATTTGTTATAAATGTTTTCTCTTCCAGCATTTTCCACCCTTGGGCAGCAGTTATTACTATGTACTATTTGTGGCACGAAGCACTATCTTAATAGTTCCGTGCTTTTGTTTATATATTTATTGCGGGGAATGATAGACTGTTCACAAATTTTGGCTACGGCCGGAGGCTAAGGAGCTATTTTAATAGAGTACGGTCTCTTCCTTTTGTCTTTGCTAACATACTCTTCAGTTTTGTTTGATGATGAGTGCTATAAGTACATATCTGAGTAATAAAGAGAGCAGGACTAGTTTAATTTATGTTGCGACAAGTGAACTTGTAATGTGCATTATGTTGTGTTCTGAACATTCATTTTATCATTTATTTATCTCCGAATTTCACCAAGTTCTTATGAAATGAATTTGTGCAAACTTATCGCTTGTTATGTGTTTTGTCTTATTTATAATTATTTTTTGCTAAGTATTATTGGTCATGTTGGTACCATATTATTGCTTGCTTTCACGTGACATTAATTATTTTATTGAATATTGCTGTGTCTTGTTGGTTTCAAGTTGGGTCCGTTTATTTATATATTTGTGCATTAAAATTTGTATTGTTTGGTTTTAAAGAATCTTCGGAGGTTTCTTGCTGGTTCTTCCTCCGAACTGATACCTGAACCAGTGTAAAAGTTTATTCGGCTTGCACAACATAATTTAGCAGTCAATATACAACGTTCTATTTTAACTATAATCTGTGTTTTATTTGATTTCCTGTCTTCCCCACTATCGTTAGTAACCAGTGTATCAAGTTTTAGGGAATTTTAGAAACACAACGTAGGGTAGGTAAATTGGTTTGACGATCACGATTGGCCACATTGATTCTGGGGTTAGCTTTCTGTTAGATTTGGGAGGGAGATTTAAATATTTGTCAGGACCGGGGGCTTGGGATACTACACGCTAGAAGGCCGATTAAATATGGCCAAATAACAGGTCACGATTTTGATTGATTCCGCCATGTTTTATCATGCTGTCTTTTCTTGCGTTTGATTAGCAGTTGACAATTTGGTAATTGTTCGATATAGCTACCTCTAGGAAGGCGCCGTTTTGAGAGCAAGTTTTTGGTATCAGCACGTAGGGAATTACTCACAAAACACAATTAGGTGGCCGGAGGTAAAGAAAATTAATCCAATCTTGGTGAAACCGACGAAAAACAAACATGATTTTTAAGCACATCTGAGGTTACGTTGCACGATAGAAACAATGAAGTTGTTGGCAACTAAATCAGCTGCTGCACACACTACCAACCGCTTACTGCAACATGACCCACGTATAAATTTTATTCACCCCAATCTTGTGATGGGGGCGAAGCGAGGTGGCGGTTAGGTTAGAAGCAGTAAAACAATAATTTTTTTCAAGAATTCCACACCAATCTTGTGGGGGAGGGCGAATTGAATGAATGAATTCGTTCATGCTTGCGCGGGGTCAACGTTCTCCAGGTAATTTAGGGAAATTAGGTTGTGGTACTGTCGGTTGGTACACTGTCGGGGACTGGTAAGAACCTAGCCGCGATATTATGGTGTCATGGTAGTCGGTGTGCTTGTGAAGTGTCAAATTCGTTAATTTTCAAAGTTTTTTTTAAAAAATTTCTAAGTGTTTGGCGTCGGATAGGCCTTCCGCAGGTGTCTTTTGATTCTCTGAATAGATGTACATGCATTGGTATAGTTGAATTTTTACTGTAGAAGTTAAATTCTAGGGGTAGCTGTATCGAACTGTTACCTTGTGCATGTATGTTTTGTTCTGATACACCATGTATGAAATTATAGTTTTGTTAATGTGCATGCATGACGTAATCAAGTAGTAAATGTCATAAACAGTTATGTTACTTTTCTAGTGTGTATTAAATGAATAAAACGATATTAAATTATAACAATAACAAATATAGTAAATATTTAAATGAATGGTTATTTTTAAGCTAGTAATAGGTAGGTTCAAAACATTTTAGTTAAAAGAATACTAGATTATTAACTCTAAACACTTTTTAAACCAGTTTTAAACAAATTCTTAAGAAGCTTTTTGCGTACAAACGATAAGCAAATGCAAATTTTAAGGTTAACCGCCCTAACCTTTTATTATTTATACTTTATACCAGGTCTTTTCTTTTTAATCGTGACTGTTGCAGCTTTAATTTCTCTTGTTTGCTGCTCTTAAGATTGTTAAGGGCTTTTAAAGACAATCAACAGAGAGCATCAATTTACGTGAAGGCATGTGAAGGCAAAGACAACACTTTTAACAGCGCTTTCTTCGATGCCGACAGAACGTAAATCTGATTACTGTTTTTGAACACAAACATTACTTATGAATTTCTGAAAATTTCGCTGCACAAAGACGCTTTTGTTTGCCACCGCAAAGCTTCATGTTTACTGTTAGCTGAATACGACGCATTCATTACGTTTTCTCTTTCTTCCCAAAGTATCAATGGTATTTTTAGCATGTGATACGGTAATTACAAATTATTGGCAGAATAGGATAATGTCTATTGCAAAGGTTGGTCACATTGACAGTCTACGCTACGCGTGTTAAAATAATAATCCGTAGCCTACTACGCTTACTACGTAGTAAGTTTATGTTTGTTCTTCAACAAAAAATTTTTATTCGATAGCCACGTTAGTTGTTTAATCGATATTCCTCGTCAGAATAATCCTCAAATATATTTTGTAAGTAAAGAGATTTGTTTTTGTAATATATGTGTAATTACGAGGCAGTTTTCTGATAACCCAATATCATACTTTTATTGATACTAGATTTTCTTATCATCCAGGAAGCGGAAAAATAAAAACAAAAGTTGCTGTTTTTATTAATTGTCAGCAGTTCCTTTTTGTGTAAATATCTGAAAGAAAATGCGGGATAAAGAGCAACAGCAATCACCACACACTACCAGTCGTAGTCGAAGTAATTCTCCTGCAAGCAATGAAGGTGGTGGTGAACCCAGAAAACGAAGCGAAAGCAACGAAAGCAAATCCAGTGCATCAAAGTCACGTTCTAGATCTCGTAGCTACAGTAGTGAACGTGATGAATATCGGCTTCATATTGCTGACATTGGTGATCATGTACGCAAATCAGATTTGGAGAAGATATTTTCACAGTACGGCAATTTAAAAGAATTATGGTTGACGCATAGTTCTCCTGTGTTTGGATTTGCAGTTTTTAAGACCAAGGAAAGTGCAAGTTCTGCACTTAAAGGTGCCGATGGTGTGTGAGTATCTTTTCAATTCCATCTTGATTGTCACGTTATTATCAACAAAATAATGTTGTATTTGTGCAATACATTTATTCAATAAGCTATTGTTTCAATTTAAAAATAGCTATTATGTAATTGTTTATTTTTAAAGGCATGTTGGAGGTAGCCGCATAAGAGTGACTCATGCAAGACCTCGTACCAGAGGACAAGGCAGAAGATTTTTCCATCCAAACATGCGATGTTATCAATGCGGATACGCAGGTCACTTCTACAGGGACTGTCCTGACTTAGATGAGAATAAGGATCGGTAAATATAATTTTTTTCTTTCCCCCTTTAAAAATAAAAAAGAGAAAAACAAATCTGTGCATGCCGAGTTTTTGAGTGTTATAATGGGCACCTGATTAATTTTTGTTTGTGGTTTATCAGGCTGATGGTCTTATGGGTTAGTTTATATGGTTTGGTAACTCGTTGTAAATGGATATTGTCATGGTTTTCAATGTCGTAATTTCATGACAAAATGGCTAAATTGGTGGTGTAATCAAAACTGGCCCATTTATATTCATTACTGGGCTCGTTTCTGGGCACGTAATGAAATAAACATGGTGCTGATTTAGAGTATTTTTAGTTACGATTCTAGAAGCACAAGAAGGAAGTCCAGAAGAGATCGAGACAGGGACTATTACTCAGACAGAGACTACGGCAGGAGGCGCCAGCGTTCCTCCCGGAGGTACGATGACTATGGGGATTACCGTCGCAGCGGCCGCCGCTACCGTTACTGATGAAGACATTCACATCATTATGATGAATATTAAAATTAGAATTATTGATGATTATTCACTTGATTTTGAGTTATGTATTGATAATCACATTATATAGAAGTGTGTTGTGTGTTTTCTTCATTGAGACCAAATAAAATTATAATGGTGTATTGTATAAAATATTAGTACAAAATATTTTTGACTTTTCTGTATATTACTTTAAGTTGTATTGGTATTCACAAATAAAATTCATAAAAAGTAGCGCTGTTTTATTATTAAGGTGATACTTATAGTACAAACAATACAGCAATTCTTGTTGTTAAGAAATTAGAGATGTTTATAATTTTAATACAAATAAGAAAAGCTAATATTCGATCTAGAAATAATGAAATTGGAGTTATTGAAGTAAAAAAATCTACCTTGTTTATAAAATGGAGGAAAAAAAGCCTTGCATAACCTTGAAAAAAAATTGTTCTGACATTTTAAAATTTGTTTTGGCCGTCATGTAGACCATGTAGATAACCAATAAATTGAAGAACTTTTAGCGCGGTTTCTAACTTGGGCTTTTTGAAGAGTTCGCATTTATTACCTACAATTTGTAATTTTTTTTTTGAATTGATCTAGAAATTGTAATTGTTATTGAAAATATAATTTTTTAATATTGTATGACTTGTTTACTTTGCTATTGTATTTTCTTTCGGGAATATTTTTAATCAAAAGGTTAGGTGTATTTCTATCTGCATAATTTAAATGCTTTGATTATAACTTTGTGCAGTCATTATGAACTGTGCAGTGGCGGCTCGTGGTATTGTGCGGTGGTAGAGCCACGGCTTTGCGGTTCAATAATAATAAAAATTTTCAAGTACAACATTGCAAATCTGTCTCATTTTAGAAATTATGAAAATTTAAATTTTAAAAAGTACGAACTTAAGAAAAAGGAAGGGTTTGTAATTTTGTAGGTTACCTTTCCAATTCACTAAAAACAATGAATATTTACCAACTTATCAAAGTATTCTATTCTATTAACTAATAAAGTTACATTTAAATCAGTCAATGTTAACAACACAAATGTTTAAATTGTACGATGTGTGAAATCCATTCTCCGTTCTTTTTTATTAGCAAATACGTCAATCACTCTCTTATTAAAAGTTTCTAGGTTATTAAGAACAGCTTTTTCAGCTGATAGCATTTCCAATGCACTGAGCCTTCTTCCTCCATGGAGTTTCTTAGAAACGTCTTGATCCTTTCCAGTATGCTGAAACAACGTTCGGCTTCGGATGTAGACATGGGCGTTGTCACTAATACTTCCAAAAGATTTAAGGTTTCTTGAAAAGTACCACGCATTTCTTTTTGTGAAATTAACGATAAAAGACTGACAGGCCCAGAAACATTTCTCAACTCTTCTCGTTCATAAAGTACCTGCAGTTCAGTCTTAAATCTGTTTTTCTAAAAAAGGATAAACACTAACCGCTTTAGAAAGATACTTTTCTGGAAATTTCTGGCGATATTCGGGAAATTTTTCCACCTCAAATAAATTTCTAGCTACTAGATGTCCAGTGAAACTAAATCTTGTTCTTATTTGCTGAATAATAGAGTTACAAACTTTCAAAGCTTCTGTTTCCTTATTTAGATGCTGCATGCGTGGCCTTTTCTGAGGATTTGATTGCGTATTTTTTGTATTTCATTTTCAAAATTCTGTATATCCTGTCTAATTCTGACTGGGTCGGTATTTGTCTTTAGTAATTGTTTAAAAATTATTTCAACGTGAGGCATTATTTTATAAAAAATTATTAACCAAAATATAAAATCTTTGTCTCTTAATCTAAGTTTGTAGGCGCCGGCTCGTTCGATTGTAGATTCAGAAGTAAGCTGTTTTCGTCATTTTCCAATGTTTCCATGACGCTTATCAGTTCTTTTCTGTATTCATAAACAGTGTTAACACCCCGTGAATGAAAATTCCATCTAGTTTGCGACGAACGTGGTAATATCTTTTGAACAATTTCACTTTTACACTTCACATCAAGTTTCAAACCGGGCGTAGCGTAAGTAACACGATGCACTCACACCACGTATCGATGACTGGACTGCAGGAGCGGGAGCCACTTCTAGCTTGGCCCAAGTAGTTCGCCAACTCCGAACACCTTTCCTCACCCGCCAGCCCCCCGCTCTAGTCTATAGCCGCTTAAAAGCATTGGAGTCGTGTTTGACTGGCTCCAAGCTTTTACTTTTATCATTTTATACGCGCGATGTTCACTTGTTCATTATATTTATATTTATAAAATAGCAATTTTTAATTTTTTAATCTCTGGTAAAGGTCAGACTTTAAAGGAAAAATTTTTAAGAGTATAAATTATTTTTTTCAAGTTGGAAAATGAAATGTCTTTGTGGTGGTGTCATGGCTCCTTGGTTCCTTATAACGGGCCGCCACTGATTCGGGGGTGCGTTTGCCATCGCGCTCAGAGAATATTGTGTACATCGAAAGCGTTTGCTATCGTGCTCGGACAAGTATCTGTACCGTTTGGAATCGCCGATTGTCGCAGATCAGATAAAATCGAGCATTCTCAATGTGCTCGAAGTATGTGTGTGAGCATTGTGAACCAGGCATGCGCAATACCACCATCAACAGCTGTTTCATCAGTTCATCAGCGAAGAGATTAGCTTCATTTCTAACCTTAATAATTTTTCTCCGTTGCTATAACGTCCTTTTACATTTGGTGTATTTCTTTTGTGCCCCTTATATTTGAAAACAACCTCTACACTGGTTTGTTTACTGCTTGGTTTAACTGTACTATGATCAGCTGATCGCAAACTTCTCCAAATGCGTTTGGCATCGTTTAACGTGAAACCGGTCACGTGATCGATATCCTTATCTGTCTTCTCTAATCTCCGAGCGCGATGTCAAACGCACCCTGCAACTCCAAACGCATTTGGAGAAGTTTGCGATCAGCTGATTATAGTACAGTTAAACCAAGCAGTAAACAAACCAGTGTAGAGGTTGTTTTCAAATATAAGGGACAGCTTTACATAAAAAATACACCAAATGCAAAAGCACGGTATAGCAACGCAGAAAAATTATCAAGGTTAGAAATGAAGTTAATTCCTTCGCTGATGAACAGCTGATGTTGGTGGCATTGCGCATGCCTGATTCGCAATGCTCACGGCTGCCCGTTGCAGTTGTTCGAGCACATTGAGAATGCTCGATCTTATCTGATCTGCGACAATTGGTGATTCCAAACGCTGCAGATCCTTGTCCGAGCACGATGGCAAACGCTTTCGATGTACACAGTATGCCCTGAGCGCGATGGCAAACGCACCCACAATTATGTTCATTTGAGTTGTCTTTGTTGTTTTATTGCTAAAGCTTCGGGTCACGGTTCTCTTGGACCTCATGGCCTCAATAGTAGATATGGTCATTTCATCACCAACTAGAAATTAACCAATCTCAGAAGTATCTTAATTCACGGTAAGGATTAACATGCAACTCAGCATAGTCGCACGGGATTCACTGCTTTAATGTTTCCCAACCCTCGGGCTGATAATCAGGTGCGTAATTATTAAAGTCACCGATGCTGCTCTAACTTATTTTTTATATCTCGTGAACATTGTAGAAAGTAACTCATTCTGTAATCTTGCTCAGACTAATAAGCAGCTACATCGCACAGTATCAAAGCTTGGTTTGCTAAATGTTTATATTGCACTATTTGTTCCTTCATCAGTATAATTTCTGGAGGACAGGAATAGTCCATTTTTCTATTGTTGCAATGAATTGGGTTACTGCAGAAGATTGAAAAGAAATGGCACTAAACTTCGTCAAAATGGTGGAAAAGAGGGTGATCAACGGCTGCAACCAACGTTGTCAAAGATGGTTATAAATCTTCAAATCTAAGGATTTACAATATTTATGAGTTACGCGGCATTTACATTTACGAGTGCTAGGATCTTACTCGCTTAGCGAGTTTGGCTTCGCGTGAAGTGTTACACGTGTTTACATTGTATACTTGTACTATTAATACGAGTTTATAGTTCAAAATATGTCTCCTTCAGTGAAAAAGCTTGCCGCTGTTGCTGATGTAGTGTTATTAATGCTTGAAAAAAAGAAACCTGAGAAGAAAAAAGTGAAGCGGAACAGCATTTGCAAAAGCGTCATAGATTTGGAATAGAAGAAAATTTGCTGGCAGCTCCGCTAATGTTAATTATATCTGCCACTCCTTCATAAGCATTATTTCTCTTATTAATGTCGCGGTAATCTTTATACCTCAGGTCCCATAAACACTCAAAATATCTGTACAGATTAATAAATTGGTCCATTTGTTCTCCACTAAGTTTAGTTTTGGCCATCTTGAATGTACAAACACCTGATTTAATCAGTGCCGTGACTCGGTTTGAACTCTACTCACATACTAACTCGTATCCGAGGGTAACAGACTATGAGTATGTGTTTACATTTACAAGTAGCCACACTCGGATCCGAGTACTCGTAAATGTAAATGCCGCTTTATGACTGTTTTTGACGACATGCTTCACTGTTGTAGCAACAGTGTGTTCTTCTCTCAGTAAACTTAAAATCCCACTAAAGATCGCAACGATCGTGTTTTTATCAATTAGATTTGCTTGTGTCCACGAATTGTAATTCCTCTGACGCGTTAGCAGCATCATAAGGATCAAAAGAGCAAAAAGCCATATTTTAGATCTTAACTTTTCTAATTGCAATTAGTAACCAATTCTAAGATGAGTATGCCTCCATGGATATTATTGTTTAGAATCTAAATACATATTTATTAAAAGAAAACAAATTAAAGGGGTTTCATCCGAAAGAGAATTCTCTTAAAAAAGAAACATTCATACTCTGTAATAAGCAACAATGGACATTAGCACTGGGAGAATGATACCGATGGTACCCTCCACACGATATGTGACGAAGTCCCGGAGAATAATTGCATCTATCACGCAGTACTGCGCATGGGGGAGTAACCTCAAATAGGACGCCGCACAACGATATTCAACACCGGAAGAATGATCCGACTATTTCTGAAACTAAGGTTCCACCAATTATGCAAAAGAGTGTACCCGGCAATACTAAGAAAGTTAACGACTTTTCCAAATTTTCCAGTCTGTTTCTAAAAAAAATCTCATATCCACCAACACAATAGTGGCAAACTATTCTAGTAACCTTCGATTCATAAAACCCTATCGGTCAAGAAAGTGAGACAAAAAGTTTGTATATCCTTCATGGGTCAACCGAGAATATAAATTTTTGTGGATTACTATAAAATCTATGGCAAATCACACTGATTTTCTTTTCTTTCTTTATCTTAGAAAACACCAGAAAATTAAACAATAGGTGGTAATGATGTTAAAACAAGGGCAAAGCCAGTCGATTGTGAAACAAAGTACCAACACCAAACAAAAGACGATCATAAATTGAGCTCAATGACGATTTTTCTCTCTGCTAGAGGCGCTGTTGTTTCGCGTCAGATTTAACAAGTTTAAACGTCAGTTTATAAGTTTGAGGTTATTACAATTTAAATTTTAGAAAAACGTAATTATCATTGCCTTGTTGCGTATTATTCTTTGCAAAACAAGTGTATTTCCTATTTCCTCGGAGTCATCTTCATCGCTTTCACAATTATTGTTTATAAATTGTTGTAAAGTCGATTTCGTAGTGGTCGCGCAACCTTTTTTAATAAACCGAGTTAACTCAAATAACTGTACCATATAATTTTGTATGATCAGATCAGAAAGAAATATAAGTTAAGTTGCCGAAAACGCGTTTAATGCGCAACAAGACACTAATAATTATTTTTTTCTAAAGTTTAAATTCTAATAACCTCAATCTTATGAACTGGCGTTTAAACTTGTCAAATTTGAAGTGGAACAACAGCGCCTCTAGCGGGGAAAAAACCGTTATTGAGCTCAATTCACGATCGTCTTTTGTTTGGTGTCGGTACTTCGTCTAACAATCAACCGTCTTTAAACAAAGAAAGGCCAGAAAGTTCCAATCTGCATCTTACCATTCAAAACCTATCATCTGTTGCATGGCAACGACTAATATTAATGATAGTTACATAGAATTTGATTGTAGTTGACAATTAATAAACTACTACATAGTCCAAAGTCCATTTTGTATGGATCCATGCATTATATTGATCATCTTAAAAAACGTAGATAACAAATATTTTCTTCTTAATTTTATTAATTAATGTAACGCGCCACTTCTCGAATATTCTAGAAAAAGTCCCGAACAAGCTGGTCGAATGTGCCGGAGAAATCTCGAACTATCCAATCTTCCACCGTCGAATTTTCGAGAAAGAACGCGAACTTTCTGGGCTCATCAAGAACCACGCGGAAACGAATACAAGGCTGCGTTGATCGAGCCGAAGGAGTTCTACAGTCAAGCAGCTAGTAGTTACGAAGGAAATAAATGTTAATTAGTGACAAATAAATTAAGTAAAAATAAATATTGAAAATAAAAACACGTTTTTGTCAAAACGTAACATTAATTACCACCTTTGGCTGGATTCGAACCAACACCACCTAGTCTGTACCCAGGTGTTGGTTTGTATTTTTAAAATTAATAAACTTGGATATTTCATTAAATGGTTAATTTCATTAATGATAGAGTTAAAAAACTCAACCAATAAAATTGCATTCGTAATTTAAATGTAAATATTTTTTCGTTTGAATGTTTTCTGGTTCTTTAAGTACAACCTCGAGGGAGTGAATTCTATATATACCTAGTAAACCACAGTCAAGGCATTACCATCTAAAGACTTCATTGATACTGATGTTACAGTTGCAAAAATTTGAAATGGCAGTCAGTACAAACATGCTACAAAGAAATGTGGGTAGGTAGAAATCAAGAGAAACAAGAAAGGAAGAGATGGAAGAAATATTCGATATAAATTATATGTTAGAGAAAAATAATGAACAAAGGAAAAGAAAAAGATTCAAATCAGTAGAAGTAAAAAATAAGAGGATAATAGCATAAAGATGGAAAGAGAATTACACACAAAATCAGATATGAAGATTCAGATAAGTGTGAAGGAGAAAATAAATACCAAGAAAAGGGAAAGAAGAAAGTGAAAAGAAATGGAATGAGAAGATATAAGTAGGCCAAAGACAGAGTATAAAATACATATAGAATAGCAAGAGAAGGGCAAAGGGAAGAAAGGAAGTGGAGAGATAAAGCAAAAATGACTCTGTTGTTGACTAGAAAGAACAAACGGGAAAAGAAAAACGTAGGACAGAAGGCAAGGGAAAGAACGGAAGTGAAGAAAACGCTAGGGTTAGCAAAAAGAGAAAAAAGGTACATGAATAAAATAAACATCTTAGTGAAAGAAAGAACGTAAGTAAGATAGGCCAAGAAGAAAACACAGATAGAAAAGGACTGTGAGATAAAACACAAAAACAGAAGAAAAGAGACAGGAAACTCTTAACAATTTTCGTCGTCGATGATGAAGCCTAATTGTTGACGTTACAGGGACGTCATTTCTTTACTGTGTTTTTCAGGTGATAAACATGACGTCTTCATGACGATTCTAAAACCGCCTCAATTTCTCATTTACGGAACTGGTATGAAACATAACTAATTTTTAAGATGATTGAATAAGTAAAGCTAATCTTTCGACCACCTTCAAAATTTGGTTTATGATCTGTTAGAGTTTATGCTTGGAATTCTTAAATTATAATAACAATGCGCTAAAATATTTTAAAATCTGAGGATTTTATTGCAGAGAAAAATGATCAATATGTGCCTACCCAAAACTAGATCCTGCTCGTTAAAGAAATCAGTAGTATGTATCCTATATCATAAGCCTACCCTTTGAATAGTCACTTATTGATCAATTTTAAAGCTTTTGAGAGTACTGATAATCATCAACCAATTACAATTTAAAGAATTTATAAAAGAGGGACAGTTCTGTAGGATTTAAAGATATTTGTTTATGTTTCATTCAATTTAGAAAACTATATTTATTACTAAATTTCTTTCTCTTGCACAGAAAATATTTCATTAATAAAAAAATTTCATAACAAACTTTTCATGTTTTTCTGTTTCAACACCTCTTTATTGTTTCAGAACTGTTGTATTTACATTTACGATCTGCTGACATGGTTTACTTCCTAGTTTTATGAAACATAAAGAATATTTCTCTTTAGTTAAAGGGCAAAAATTAAAAACAAAAACATCAAAAATATTTATTCTTATTATCTGTACAAAAATAATTGGTATAGATTTTACACAATTAAAAATACACGTAAAAATAAATAATTTAAGAAGTATAAAATAATACTTTTTCTTTAATAGAATCTTATAAATAAAATATACAAGGGTAAGCAATTTTAAATATTAAAATTATTAAATAATATTAAAATTAATACCATCTTTGATAAAATATGAAATTGTTAAATATACAGAATGTGTAAATATTACACCAATACTAATATTTTCCACATCTCCCTTGTACTACATGACTATTATGTTACAAACAAAATAATCAAGGCACAATTGAAAAGGCCTTCAAGTTAAAGCTGTACAAGATTGGAGAAATTAAATTGATTTCTGCAACTATAAAATTTTTATCAGTCCTAAAAATGTGAGATTCCAAACAAATGGCAGTATTCTTTTCAATTCAATTCTTATTTAGTATGGGTAAATAAAAGGCACTTGTATAAAATGAAATGTAGTAACATTATAATATTTCTAATGATCATCTCCTCGTTGTTGGAGGTCCCTCTTCCAATTTTCTCCATACAACCTGCAAATAAAAAGATTTGCAGAATGTTATAAACAGTAATTATTACTGTTAAAAAGAGAGATTGCGTTTAGTTAATGATGTTGTTTATTATTATGTTTGTTATTTATTTGTAAAAGTATAAAGGTCAAGCTATTTTAGTATTTATACAAAAATTGATAAAAATGACCTTCAATTCAAGTCAAGAAAATTACCTACATATTCATTATAATAATTGAGTAATTTATTACAAACGTTTTTTTGTGGGGAGACTATTGTTTAAAAATGTGAAAGAATTGTAACAATGAAATATTAAAGTTATAGCATCACCTTTGTTTTGTCTTTAATTATACACATGCAAATGATCAGAGAAAAAAAGAAATGTACTAGAATCGTAATGAAATATAGCGTGCACATAAATAAAGTATTGTCTTGTGTTAAATTACTGTAATTACTTAAGAACTACATGGTTATTAGTTACCTCATCGTTCTGATGTGAAGGAATATTTTTTATTGAGGAAGTTGCTTGTTATGTTTAAGCAGATACACATTTGAAAAGAGACATACATTAGAAATGTAAATCATTTTTGTTTTCAAATACATTTACTTACATAATAGTAGGGTCATTGTTTGAAGCTGTTTAATTCATGTTTCACAGAACTGTAGGGCATTTTCCAACTTTACTTAAAGAAAATATCCACATTTTATCTTATTTTAATCTAATATTACTTAAATAAATGTAACTGGTGTTTCAGCAGCCTTTGTTAAATGACAAATCTACTCGTCTTCACTTGTTACCAGGTACGTATTTTCAAAATTATATTATTTTAGATAAAAAAGATACAGTTAAATTAGAGATATATAAAAATATAATTCAGTTTGTTAAATGTAAAACAAAATTAAACAAGTGGAAATGTAGTCATCAAAGCCAAAATCACACAATTTATTAGAAACTATAAAAGTAGTCTCTAGAAACTTTCAAGTCTTTGTTCCAGTTCATCCTTCGCTATTTCCTCAAATTAGTAAAACGAATACTTTTACAAAGAGAATGTGATTTTTATAAAAATAACAAACAATTTAAAAAAGTTAAGATGATCAGAAAATCGCCAAATATATTTTGAACGATTGTAAAAAATTTCAGTGTTGTCACTGGTTTATACCATAATAATATGGAAAATATCTTTTTTTTGCAGGATGTAAAATACAACAATAAATTTTACTAATGGTCATATGAAGACAAATAAGGTGTGCCCACAGATTTTCCTATTTATATAAAAACATGTTAATGTGATGTGAGAAAAGTACAAAAACCAGATCTTAAACAAAATTTTAATAATTAAATTTGTGTCTTTTAAAGTGCTTCAAAGTTTCTACATTTCTAATTTTTAGTTAAATAGAAAGTAAGTGTACCTTCGTGTGATGATGCTATAACTTTCTGTAGAAAACATCTCATGCCATCACCAGACTATACCACACAATTACAAATTGGTGAAAGGTAGCTTTTTATTAAGTATACTTAAAGCCATCATCAAACAAGCAAGAAGTATTCCATACACCTTACTATACTATAAACCTCTCACTTTTAAATAACATTTAAAATTATACTTACGTTGCACATCTCCCTCACTAACGCCTTTTCACCATCATCCATATCACCCGATGTTGTATCAGACATATTTTCTCCACGTTCAGGCATCCTACCTTCACGTTCCAACTGTTCTCGAACTTCGAGTACCTGGAGCGCTCTCACTACAGCTTCTGGACGTCCGCTAAGTACTCCCGTGTTGGATTCTGGAGGAATTGCCACGCTGGGATCGCCTATTGATGTAGCTAATTGATTGATTTTGTGCGTAAGAGTACGTTTGTCGTCTTCTAATTGTTTAACGCGTTGTTCTAGCGTTCTTACATACTGCATTGTTTGATCTAAAAAAGAACAGAAACTATAGTAATTCATTACTATTATATTATATCGGCGATATTAAATAAAGGGAGTCCAATGAAAAGAATATTATTATAATTAGGATAATTCAAGATTATTGTGATAATATGCCTGCATTCATTTCCACTTTTATAACAGATACGTCACTCCTACGTACCGCCCATGTGAGGAGCACTTGATGGCAGAAAATGTAATTAAGTACCACGTTGAGTCAAAGAACTGGCAATTTTATTCTGATCTATTTCATTTAGTTTGCTCCTTCTGCATCTCACTATGTTACCATAATAAATCTGCATAGAAGAAAAAAGCAGCACGCAATCATTTAC
Source organism: Ignelater luminosus (assembly GCA_011009095.1). Classification (NCBI taxonomy): domain Eukaryota; kingdom Metazoa; phylum Arthropoda; class Insecta; order Coleoptera; family Elateridae; genus Ignelater; species Ignelater luminosus. Next base: position 75,385 of record VTPC01000594.1, read on the forward strand.
TGCTTGTTATTGTATCTTTTCTTTGAGCATAATTAAATAAAAATCCACTAAATCATATAAGTACATTAGATTCTTGATGACGCACAGAAATAAAAAACCAAGCGACATATGCATATGAAAGTTTTTAATTGCGAATTTTTGTATCTATCAATCATAAAAAATTAATGGTAGAAAGTAGTGAATAAGAAGAAAATTTATAATTTGCACTTATAGTAGAATGAAGGATTAAGAAAAGTTCAAAGATCCTAATCGAGACTGGTTCATTAAAACATGCACTTAATTGATGCTGTGCAAAAAAAGAAATGTTAAAACTTCTGCACCTGTTCGGTCTATTGCGCGAATACCATACCAACAGCTCTAGCATTCTTAAAGTTATGGTAAAGAATGTTTGTGGTGACCCATATTAATGTCACTAGTATTCATAAAAACATCATAAATATCTAAATGTCATGTATAGTTCTTATCTTCCCATTCGGCTAAATCTTTTTAGCTTAAGGAACAATAGACGGATTCTAAGCTAGTACTACCTGAGCAGACAGGTAAACAGAAAGACCGTACTCGGTTTTTTGAACTTTTCAAGATATTTAAATAAATCTTTTCTTTTGTTTGCTATTTGAAACTTTCTGAATAAGAAGAATTTAAACTAATTGAGTACATTCCTGTCGAAGCTTTCTAAAGGCGGATAATATTCAATACGCTATAAAAATGTTAAGTACGTGATCTTAGCATAAAAAGATTAAGTCGATTGGGAATAATTTTTCTACACATTATACTAGGTATATGGGGCGCTCAAATTGCAAAATATTTCTTCTCTACCTTTTAATTGGCAGCACAAAAGAAATTGTTGAAATTCTTGATTACTATAATTTGGAATGCAAAGTGTACAAAGAATATGGTCGTGAAAAATCTTTTCCTCTAAACTAAAGATAAGCAAATTAAGTGACAATCCTCATATTAAGATAGAACATCCATATATGAATACTCTGGTTTCAGAAATTTCTTCTCTGTCGAAACGCATCAAGAAATTTTCATCTTGTCTAAAAATTAGTCGTTTATTATTAATTTCCATTCTCAAAGTTGCTTCCAAAGGGCCAAATTCCAGCAGACACCACTGTAATTAATGTAATTTGCTTTACATCAAAAAACTATTGTTTTGCCCCAAAGTCCTGAAAAGAAACGAGTACAGGTATGTACGAGCGATCAAATCGGAAATCTACGAGACGTAGAAGTAACTTGAACGCAACTATATGCCTGGATCATCTTTAATCTGACGATCCCCTTGAAGATATCAGCCAGGAAGGAAGTGTAATGTAGTTTCTTACATCTCAATTTTAAACTTTCAATATTTGGCTTCCAAAACTGACGAGTATAAGATAGATCCCAAATTAACATGGTTTTAGAGCTTTTGAGGTGCTCAAAAAGAGATTGGAAGACTGACCACTTTGACTTTCTTATTCTCTACACCTGAGAAGATCAAAATTTTCTTATGGCTAAATGTTAATTCAATAGAGAATGAAACTTTTTCAGCACTTTTCAATGTATAATCCGTAACAACCAGTGATGATGTTACAAAGACCATGTCGACGGCAAGTCCTAAGGAGATGTGTCTTTTACTGAGTTTCCTCTTTCAAGAACTACTTGTCGTAGAGGAATATGTACAAAAACCTCTTGGGCTTTTGCTAGAGATTGGCTACCAAAGCCACTAGGAATCTAAGACTTTTGAATGTTCAGAACAACTTGACCTAGATTACAACACACTGTACCAACAGTTACATCGGGAGTAGCAATATTTTTGGCACTCTTGGCAAGAGTGAACGTGAAACGCATACTGAATTTTTTAAGTTATAGTCCAGTAATCTCGGGCAAAGATCCTCAGAGTGAAACAGCGTACATACCATGTCATCCCGTATTACGGGATTTCATGTACGCTGTAAGTTAGGCCTTTCATTAAAAATGAGCCAGGATAAATGGCGGAAGCAAACGAATCGTTTCACAGAACGGAGTTTTCATCTAGAATTTCGTTCAACCAGCCTAGACGCCCTTCTTCTTTCATGTCAGGGGCACTCAGGTAGGCTGCAGTCGTGAGGATCTACATCTAGTTGTTCAACTAAGTAGTGCTGAGCTGCTGCAGACAAGAAGAGTAGCAGGAGTCAGCGATTCTTGACGGGAATTTTCATTGTGATAGTTAGCCGCGTGTAGATCACAAATAATTTGGAAGAATATAGAAGTCAGCAAAGGTTAAAATGGAAAGGAACGACGGCGTTGAAATTAAATGGCAGTTGTCAAACCATGGATTAACGGACAGGCAGAGACAAAAAAAAAACGTCCCAGACAACATTAAATTTAAATGTAAACAGAAATTTGAAAAGAAAATTTTAGTTTGGGTTACAATTTCTGAGAAAAGTATTTCAGAGCCAGTCGTAAGACATTCTTCTGGTCCAGTCATCAGTGCAGAAGTGTATCGAGACCAGTGCTGCCAATAGTGCATAAACTCGTTGATACTTATCATTCTGATGGTAACATGTGTTCTGGCTCGACTTAGCGTCCTTACATTACGCAAAGAGTGACTACGAATGACTACGCAGCAAAAATATAAATTTCGTCGCGTGAAAAAAAAAGTTCAAAGAAATAAGAATTGATGTTATCCAAAATCGAAGGAAAAGGTCCGTTCTGCATTTTGTAATATTAGCATTCTAGCCAGGAAATACTGTTGATTTTACAAATAAAGTTAATTTACCTTCAATTTGCATATTTTATCTTTAATCGTTTTATACATTTTTCCGGACACTTTTAGCCCACCCGTTAATTGACAGAGATAAAAGTGCCAACCGCCTGGACGTCCTCTGCACTAGCAGTCTAAATCATCCTTTTGCATTTCTATACCTTGTCGAGAAATGCGGAGTCTCTTCTTTCGCCATTATTAGGTTCTTATCGCTTCACTGCACCTTCTTATGTGACAAATGGATCTTCTCACTGAAAACATCTTTATACGCTTATTAAATTTTTTTGTACCACCACCAGTCTCATATGAAGTTTATCTCTAAAACTCCTAACTACGCAAAATCCTATGCAAGATCTTTTTAATTAGAATATTCCATAAATAATAAAACAATTATTTTCATCTAGTAACAAAGAGAAAAATGACGAATTATCGAGGGGAAAGAGATTGAATATATCTAAATCAAAGATTCCATGAACATCATCAGAGCTAACGACTTAACAACCTC
>VTPC01000594.1:78711-95794 GCA_011009095.1 Ignelater luminosus
CAAAATCCTATGCAAGATCTTTTTAATTAGAATATTCCATAAATAATAAAACAATTATTTCCATCTAGTAACAAAGAGAAAAATGACGAATTATCGAGGGGAAAGAGATTGAATATATCTAAATCAAAGATTCCATGAACATCATCAGAGCTAACGACTTAACAACCTCCAGCAATTAATTTCTAGTTCTTTGGAATGAGTTTTATCAACAGATTCTTGATTGGATACTTTCCATTGAGCTTGCCAAGATAAAAAAAATCCCAGGAAAGGGGGTGTCCTAGTGGGATATTAATTTTTTGTTATCACCAAGAACTTATGTAGTCTTTTACATCCTAAGACCGCCAACTAGTCAGTTCGGTGCATTCTAAATTATTCATTTTAAGGATGTCTTAATGATAGCCTTTTTTAATCTCGTTTAATTATTTTAAAATTTTGATAACGTTCTTAATGAAACTGTAAAAGAAGACGACGATTTGTATTTGAATTACTTTTAAAACATTTATTAAGAAATATGTTGTTGTAATTTATAACAGTTTGACGTAACTGTATGCAATTTTAAAAACCTAACAGTTATTTATTATTCGTATCCTTGAATACATAATTATAAAAAAATGTGTTATATAAGATATTACATTCGCTGATACGTTATTTTCCATTCATAGCATATAAAAATGTATGATAAGAATTTTCTGAACTTGATTAAACCAGAAATGAATATATTAATAAATATTAATGCATTATTTATCCTTGACATTATTTTTATAAGTACATATTGGTATTAGCTTTTAAATGTATTCTAATTCTAATGTTGTTATATCATTGGTATTCCAAATATTTTATTGTATTAGAATTGACTGGAAATAAAATGGATCGTCAGATATTAGACTTGAACAAGTGAAGATAAACAAGGGCATATTTTTAATTACTTGGATATTATTCAACTCTGATTTGAACATTTACATGTCATAAATTTCTTTCTTTCTAATTATAACACAAGTACATTATTTAATTTTAGCAAAGAAGTTTGGAATGCAAAGGAAGTAGTATTAACAGTTGAATGACTATGTCTCGATCAACAAAGACTTAAATTACAGCGTAGCTCGTTATTTGATAGCTATAATTATTGTTGAGTTAGAGAGCTAGACGGTCCCTTAAATATTGTGCTGCTTGTTTCCATGTTTATTAATTCGTTCCGTTTGCCACTTTGGTAATTTTAGTTACTTCACCCTGTAGATTTTATTTGTTAACATTTCTGTTAAAAAACGCTAAAATTATATCCGAAAGTATCCATAACGAAAGGGATAATTTAAAATTGTGAAAATGGACAAATTAGTCAATTATCGTTTGTAAATTACATTACTGAATAAAAAGCACTGAAGACATGCCAGTGAATTAGGTACACAGAAGCAGGTCAAAGTAAATTAAGTCTCTTCAAGTTTCTTCCTTATCTTTTCTTTTACAAACTGTATCTTAAAAAGCATAATCCAAATTGTAACTAATTAATTAGTAGGACAATTAATTAACCAAGCTTACAGGCTGCCAGCATCTATGATTGTGCGCTGCTGGTAATTGCTTGCTTGCTCCTGGACGGCTATATTGATAATTACATTCCATCATAGATTTGAAAAACATCCTGCCTTTCTCTACATAAACATCAATTTCGATGCATCAACTTATACATAACCTCGAATACAAATGCCAGCAGAATACGAAAGCGCTTTTAAAACGCTGCATGAAATTCCTGTAACACTGTGTTAATCAAGTGCTAGCGCTTGCTGACTGTTCCTAACCAAAAGCATGGTATGGGCTGTGAATGACTTACTAGGTTCTTCTAAATACTGAATCCTTCCAAAAGGAATCTTCGAGTATCATTCTTCTAAATACCGCATCTTCCAGAAAAATAATTAAAATTGTAACGAATTAACATAATAAATAATTAGCGTTTCCAGTCTGTCATTACTAAAAAGTAAACCATTGCAGAAATGGTGTGAAGAGAAACTAAAGCAAATTTCGAAGTTCCTTATATCAGATACTGCATTATCCCAAGAGATGGATAGTAACTAATTTGCATAATAATTAATTAGCGTTTCCGATCTGTTATCAGTGAAAGAAATAAGTCTTGAAAAGGTGATAGATAAATAACCCCTGCATCGTTGACTATGATTCTTGTAAATATTGCATCTTTCATAAACATTATTAGAATTGTAACTAATTAGCTTAAGAATTAATTAGTATTTCCCATTTGTCATTACTGAAAGAAATAAGTCTTGAAGAAATAGTGTAGACAAACTAACACAAAAAAGATCTGAATTGTTGAATTTCTAAATATTGTATCTTCCAGAAGGATAATTAGAATTGTAACTAATTACCATAATAAGTAATTAGTGTTTCCAGACTGTCATCATTGGAGGGAAATAAGTCTTGAAGAGGTATAAAGGCAAATTAAGATAAGTTTTAGTTATTGCATAATTAGAATTGCAACTAATTAGCGTTTACAAACTGTTATTGCTAATATGAGGTTAATTTTCTATCAAAAATACGACCTGGGACTATTGAAGCTTCATTTCTGCCAAAATAACGTCCAATATTAAACTATTCGACTATCTGTCCTTACCGAATGAAGGACGCCTTGAAAAGAGGTTTCATACTAATGCAGTCGTAGTAAAATACGTTATTTCTTGTTTTATGATTATGACACGACAATTTCACCAAATAAAAATAAAACATAATACTTGCTGGAATTTAACATCAAATAAAATAAAATGTTGAAAAACAAAACAAAAATTATTATAAATTTTAAGACCTAATAAAGAATAGTTATGGCTACGAGCATCGGAAGCTTTATTACCTCATTAGCCAGATTAGTAGTATATCTTATAAAGGAACGATGAGTTATCTTTTTTCTTCTATGCATTCAAGCTGTAATTAGCCTTAATATCTGTTTACATAAAGCAAACCGACAGATTTACAAGATGATTATACAAAAATACCTAATAGATCTCTAACATACTTCTGACTTTTTTACGACTGAATCATAACTTTAATTAATTCTAATTAAACATTTTCTTACCGTTCAAAGTGTTTCTCTGTCTGGCAAGATTCTCATGCAGTAATCTCTCGCGACTAGCCGTTCTTCTAGGTGGATTATTTCCTCCAGGACTAAACTGTTGAGGAACTGCAGGTTCATCTGCATTTGTACTTGAACTTGATCCATCGCCATCGTCACGTAAATTACCTCCCGTTGAACTTCCACACGAAGGACAAATGTTATTTCCACCTCTTTCTTCATCAAGATATAAACACAATTCTTTTAATTCTAAATTATCTTTAATTAACTCTTGTTGTTTGTTGTCTAGTTCTCTTAATTTATTTTGATATGCTGACACTTCCTGTCGCATAACGCTAGCAGTATATCTACCAAAACGTTGCCATTCCCTCGCTAGTTTGCGCCCTTTTTGACGATCATCATCCAAGAAGCAACATAAATCCCTTAGTTCCTGATTGTCATCGGCCAGACGTTGATTGGCTTCTTTAAGCGACCGCAATTCCGTTAAAAGGCTTTGCATTTGCATGTGTCTACTTGGATCCGCTGGTAATCGATTGTCAGCATCAGGTTTTCTTACAAATTTTAACATATCCACGGGAGGATGTCTATGAAAATCGTCTTCGGGATACCTTGCAGGTTGTCTATGTTGCTGAAGACGTAAATCGGGTGGATGCTGTGGTATTCCTGGTTCTTCAGGTGGTCTCTGTGGAGGTCCTCGTATGAGATCTTGGTGAATCTGAGATTGTGCACGGAGATCTTCTTCGAAAGTTCGTGCTGCTAGCGGCGGCCTACCTTGAGGTGCCACTACGGGGTACGAATAAGGAGGGTACTGTTTATATCCAGGGGGTGCAGGTACTGAAGTAGGGTAATATTTGTTGGGTTCCGTTTGATACGGAACTTTCACATTATTATCTGGTGCCTTTGGAGGATACTGTTTGGTATCCTTGGCGGTTGGATGCTTTAATATTCCGGTAGTAGTTTGCGGAAGCGGAGGTGGTTGATAACGCGGTGGCACCGAATTTCCAGCGTCAGCTGCTGTCGTCTTCGTTACGTACTGTTGTTGTTTCTTGTTTGACATGTTAAAGACCTCATAAATAAGCAGCTATAATCTACATAGATGGTACCATGTCGTCACCGCAACTTACTATCGCGGACTGTCCATGAGAGTCACACACTTTCTGGCTTTTAATTTCATGTGGGTCAAGAAAGTGGTTCATAACAATGACCTCTGCACATACTGGAAATTTCACTACACAACCACTATAACATCATTCATCACTGTACACACTTGGCTCATTAAATCACACCTTGTTATCTTAGAAACGGATGTATGATCTAAGGGAATTTTTAATCTAAAAAATGTAACCTTTTACCGAAGCCATTTAAACACGCTCCGTACATACACCAAACCAACATGGCTGTACACAAATACACTAAAACGTCATCAGTCAGGTATCTGGTGCCCCGGGTGGGCACGGCATAACTTAAGTAGGAAGGAGAAGTTTGAGTTAATTTGCTTTCTCTCTCATAACGACTTAAGAATAGATTTCAACTAGTTCGCATGTCCGCGCACTTTGTCACCTGGAATGTTTTGTGAAAATGAGATCAAGTTAGATTCAGAGTTAATTAAATGAATTAAATAAGCTTTTAATGAAAATCTAAAGTAGGAGGAATTGAATTTATTGTAAGCTGCACGCTCCTTCAGAAAATCAATACACGTTTGCATTACTGGATTGGCGAGCTACAAAATCTGAAAAGTCTAGAATGAGTTAAATTTGTTATTTTAGATAAAATTTTTGATGAGACAGGAATAATTACTTTGATTAGGCGGGTAATTATTTAAAGATAATAAAGCGACCAGCTGTTCTGTGTTTACTATATTCCCCACTCACGCAAGCGCCCTATACTTGGGTTACAAGGTGACCTCTAACTTTATAGTGCTCTGGCCGGCACTCGTGATAAGAGTTGCTTTTTGGTTGTTAGTTGTGCTGGTGAAGGTTTAAGAATATACTTTAACCATGGCTGCACCGCAATCGGATCACGAAAGAAGGAAACAAATTAGTGTAAGGGGCATTGCGGAACTTGAAGATGTGAACCAAATTAAGAAGACCTTTAACCGTCACCTCCATTATACGCTTGTGAAGGATAGAAATGTATCAACCCTGAGGGATTATTATTTCGCTTTGGCACATACTGTTAGGGATCATTTGGTTGGAAGATGGATTCGAACACAGCAACATTATTACGAAAAGGACCCAAAGGTATGTAAATATCGCTGCTTTTAATTATAATAATTTTGGGTGTTGTTGTATTTTCGATGAGATAAGCTTAAGTAGGTTTATGAAAGATAACTTGTCTTAATGTTTGTCGATAGAAAATCTTCAAATATTAAAACGTTTCTTTTTCTTAATCAATAAAAGCTTTATATCTTATAGAAAAAAAAATGTTCAGGTACATCAGTGGAATTCTTGTAATCGCACATGACATTTTAAATGCTGTTAGAAACTGCAACATTTCCATTTAATCAAAATTTATTGATCAGAAAAATCTTAAGAAACCCTTGCGTCTATTAATCGTAATCAAGTAATCGTTGTCCTTGGTGGATTAGAGTTAGAATTCATTTGCAAAAAGAAATTTACTAAATCCAAACAAGGAATAATAAAGTGAAACTTAAAACTTTGGTCGACACGAATAAGGAACGCTTTTGATGTGCTTTTGCAACGTATTAAGGAAGATCCGGGTTTAACCTTTTGACCTTTTATTGCATGAAGAATCTTTATTAATTGCATGTTATACGCATATATCGAGTTACAGATATTATTGTTATAGGATTGTAATTTCTCTGAGTTTGCTTTTTAAAAATTAAATTTGATAATTTGATAGGTATCTTGTTTTCTTATGCTATCTGTTATTTATAATTATAACTGCTATTAAATTACATAACAATTTTTTTATTTGTTTTGAAGAAATAAATTGGACATCAAAATATTTGAAATCTGTTTAGTCATTTTCTACAACTTGGATGGATCTCGAGAAAAAATAGTAACAGACTAAAATATTTCCATTTTGTATGTCTTATCATTTCTGCTCTTAGCTAAAAACGAAAACAGAAATAAAAATACAGATATTTGCAGTAAAACATGTTGTGATAAGAATTTGAAATATGTAGATAGATCACCCTGTACTGTTTATTTTGGCAGGAGGTCTTTGTTGATTTCAGTGAATGCACTTTATAAATGACTTTCCGTCAGCTGGACTAGGTTGGTGTTGCAAAATCTTACAGAAATACGCAAACGAAATATTTCATGAAATTTCAAGTCAAATTTTCGATGGAATACAAAATATACACTGCTCAAAGAAATTTGTGCATTACCAGTACAATTTCATTTCTGATATGCTTTCACTTTGGCGTTACTGCCCACACTTTTCGTAATGAGTTCAGATTCAAATAAAACAATGGGAGTACCCTTATATCAATTTCTCGTCTTTAAATCTTTTACAGGCCTTTTTTGATAAATAGAGAGTCTTGACAAAAATATCAGACTGTCGGCAAAGCTTGTACCAAATGAACTCTTTACTGTCCGGTCGTAACAATCTTCGAAAGGTTAGGTCTACCGTTGTAACTTCCTTGGCTCAGATGGTCCAAAATTAGTTTAATTTCTTGAAGTTTGTCCAAAATATTTAGTTTCTTTTTTCCATTTTTCCATCTCGTGTTAAATTAACTTTGAATTTCACTTATCACTTTGGCAAGATTGCTTGGTTTGAGATCTTTGTATTCAGAAGTCAATTTCTGGATTGCATACCCACTAATGACATGATTAAATATAATAAAAGCTCGTATTTACAAAAATCGATCTTTTCATAAAATTAGAAGAGAGTAACTATTGCATTATCTTGGTTCAGAAGAAAGGTCAAACTCGATACCTGGTTCAACATTGGTTACTCTAAATTAAAAATCACGACCTTACCTGAGAACCTGAATGATGCCAAAAATCCCATTAGGAAGATCAAAACTCATCAAAAAGATAGCTCTTGTGATTGGTGGCAAACATTTAAAATTGGTAATGCTGTTTACACTACAGATTCTAGAACCTTTTAATGTCAGAACTGACCCAAAGCCACTTTATAGAATTGGGCCCTTGAGAATCATTTCTAAGACAAAGAATAGAGAAAAACCGCCTTTAATTATGAGAAGAGGCAAACTTTGATCATTCTGATAGTAACCAATACTGTCGGTACAAGCTTTACGTTTTCGAATTTCTTTTCTTATAGTATATGTAGTTTATAAAATTATTTTAAAGTCATCTTAGATTCAGCCAGGCTTTTACTCAAATCATGGGGAGAAAAATCATTTAATATCTCTATTATCTTCTTTTCTTGAGCAGAAGAACCCAAGACTGTGGGTTACAAATCTTAATCTTAGCTTTACTATTGCTAAAAGTTCTTCTTGGTATCCCCACCGGCACAGTCATTTGGGTTCGTAACAACATAACGAAGGCGATTAACTCGCAAGTTCGGCTTTATTATATCAAATGATAAGTTGTCTTAAAACATATTTATTTACTTTTCTGTACCCTACTATGAAGTCTGGTGTGTTTTATATTTATTAGAAATCTAAACTGAAACTTTCAATTTGTTGTTGAACAAGAATATATTTTTGGAACATTGCAATCACAGCAAATAAGATTTAACAGAAAGAAGTCTATAATGTCTTTATCATCCCTTATTATTACTGTTGGTCGCCTTCAAACTTCACCTAGTGTCGCTTAGTACAGTACTCCGAATTGTAAGACTTTTCGTCCTGACTTTTCATTAGTTTCATCATAGGAGGGAGGAAGGAAAGTGGAAGTTTCGATTTTGACGTCTTTTTAGACGAAAAACGGCTATAACTCAAGAACGTGTTTGTCAATTTTGACCGGACTTGGGAGGTCTTAGATTGAAATCGACGAAAATCTATTGCGACCTCGTGAGTAGAGCTAGCGATGTGGGATCTGGGATGCTGTAATCGTGGACTTGTCTGAATCGTTTCGCCCATGAAGGATTGAGTTCTTTGACCTGTATCTCATGCCGTTCCAACCGGTTTCTCACTTCTATGGTTCGGTCGTTAGAGAGCGCAACAAGTAAAGCAATAGATGGTTCCTAGCTTGGAAACTGTGATGGGTACGTGGTAAGGTTTTCTCCGATCGGAAAGAAAGTCCGGTCCAAAACGAAAGAATTAATAGACGATGTACCTTTTGTAATGCGAACCCTGTAGACGCAGGCTTGTAACAATAAAAAATAGTACAATTTTATTTGTCACTACACCTGTTTACATTTTAATAATACATAACGTAGAAGCTTTAACTGTCGCTTGAGGAAGATCCCGCTGGCCTACTAATTGGTAATGCTGTGATACAGATTATCGTGGATTCGAATTCCACACCGAGTCTTCTATATGTGTGACACCATAATTAATTCACTTAAAACATTATTCAATATCTAATGAACCTCGAATTTTCCCAAAAAACCGTTCGAGGAGGTGACAAATGTTGTAACCTCCACTAAAACGGTCCGTATGGTCCGATCGATGAGATATTGTTTCAGAAGTACTTTCCCTCTACTCCCTTCGAGAAATCCCGATTCTGTTTGGTCAACTTTGCCATTTTTCCGCGAATGAGCCCGGAGAAAAATGCTCTGGTCTAGCTGAAATTACTTTGCATTTTTTTTGTATGGGCTATAGAATGAAAAAAGGAAATTCGGATACCTTCAAACCTCTTTGACGCGGTTATCCAAGATGCTAGCGGAACGGCGGCGTGGCGTTGGTATCTTCAGATACCGAAAAGCCTTTATGCATTTTTTCCTAGGGAAAAACTGAAAATGGCGAAATAACGGTCTTGGAATCCTTACTTTCTGTATCTGTTATTGGTGGTGATTAAAACGGATTATAGGGAGGAATAAGGATTGTTTAGTGAACTTTGGAAGAGCGTCAAGAACTCAAGACTTCATGAACTAAAATGACAAGCGCAGATATGTACTGTCTACGTTTTAAAGATACTGCTGCATATTTTTCAAAATTGCTTTTGTTGTTTATAGTCCACAATAAAAATTTGAAATGTAGCACCACTTAAGTTAGCTTTTAAACTGTTCTGCAGCTTTTTGAGTTTGGAAATCCAATTTCTACATTATTTAGTTAAAATTAAATCTTGACATGGAAAGTTATCACTCGCATCAACAAAAGGTAATGAAAGTGGCAGCTCGTTAATAAATACATGAAATGGAAAGCTTGGAAAGCCGCCAGAGTAGTTATGTTTGACTATGACACCACAAAAAAGTCATAAGATATCGTGAGATAACTAGAGGGGCATCCACTAAATCAAATTAAGCACATTTGCAATGGACAAAGGACTCCAGAAATAAAATTAATGATGTGAAGAATATAAAAATTGGAAATGCTATCTTTAGAAAAAATATTGAAAATAATAAATAGCATCAACAGATAAAATAAAAAATAAAGAAATGAAAAACGATCAAGAATTTTAATAAGGATGACTATAACATTGTAAGGCAAAATTGATGATTTAACTGCTGAACATGAAATCAAACCGAATGAAGAAAGAAAAAAATAATTTTGGCAATTTTGAAAACCGAAAGTATTTGCCAATACTCGTTGAAATATAATTAATTTGAAACAGACGTTTCCCAAGTGTTTTCGAAATTGTCCGGATAAAAAAAAGTTTTATTATCAATTACGTAGTTACTTAAGTAACCAAAACCAATAAATCAAAAGAAGACTAAAATGACAAAATTGAAAGTATTAAAGAGCTTTGCATGATAATATGTTATAATTTTATTTCCCTTATGTTGAATCTTTCATCAATTACGCTGAAGCACACATAGGAAGAAAATGGTATGTTATATTACTACGGCGCCAATTGCAAGATCAAATAGCATGAAAAATGCTTTCAATAAAAAGAAACTTAACAAGCCATAATAAACCAGTTCAATAGAAAAATTTACACTGCGTGCGTAGACCTTATTTTATATTTAATTGACGTAATCATTAATAGATAAAAGTGAATCAAATGTTCATCGTGAAAAGAAAAAAAGACCACTTGAAAAAAAAATGAAAGTCATGCATGATAACATGAAGTAAATCATGATTTCATAAAAAATGCATTTATCTCGACGGTCAAACTAAAACTTTAATGAGTACTTAAGTTAGATGCACTATTATCTTTTGATGTTTTGTAAACATTACGGAACTAATTGAGGAAATTTTTTTGTTAATCTACATTATAATAACAAAAGCAGAATCTATTTAAATTTAATAAGATTTCTTTATAAAATCATTTAATGGGAGTTTATAAATAAATTTGCAGATGTAAGCCAAAACTTAAAAAACTCAAAATGCGTTTTCATTTTTTGGCCAATTTCCAGGTCTGACTTTCCACTAGTTGAATATCTATTTTCAGAGATTTCGTGTTGGGGACACTGACTAGGAAATTTTATGCACATGTTTCAGGTGTAAGTTAAATTGTATTTTGATAATTAAAGTTTAGATTTAGTTTCGCACTAGGTTTCAAAGCACTATATTTAGAAAATATGCACTTGGCCGAATTTTCTATAATAATTCACGATTTTTTTTTAACTAACAGCTCCAGTACCGCATTAGTCGTCAGCTGAGGCATTCATAAAATCGTGAAACAGTAAAAATGCTTTTTTCTACAACCGTCAAAAAAAGGTAGGTTTAAGCATCGCCAAGGATACGGGAAGCCTATCATTTTTTCACATGGGAGTAAAATATATATTTTACGCCCATGTGCGCAAAAAATTTGTTTCACGCACATGTGCGAGAAAACAAACAAAAATTAGGTAAATTATTAGGTAACTGCTTATTTTTGCAATTTAATACTTTATTATTTTGTATTCTCATTGCACACTTGTTTTGTATAATTTACTTCAAAACTTCATATAATAATGTTGAAAGGTTGTAGAAAAAATGTTTGTGTTTCGTGAGCGAAATCAGTGGTTTTTTGGCGCATTCGAATGACTTTTTTCCCGCACTTAATACAAAAATAACTATTTTAAGTGTTTCATTGTTTTATGGATATCTCGGCTGACAAACATACTGAAATCATCTTTTTTGGGCAATTTCTCTTCCTTAATGGTTCTTTTAGACAGTACCATTCTGTCAAAATATATTGTGTAAATACAAAATACTTCTGGCTGTATTGTCTTTTAAATGTTTTCGCAACCGACAGAAATAAAGAAATAAAGGTAAAAGGTTTAAAATATTAATAATGAACTTTGAAATTCTGGGTGTTTTCTATCCCTGATTGGATACTCTGAACAAATATGCAGTCAATTCTTCACAGTCTTAATTTCTCACTGAGAATTGGTGGACATCAAGGAAGAAACACCATATTGTTGTCAGTGCAAACCCAGTGTCGGATTGTGGATATGAAGGCCCACCGGGAACTCTACGAAGTGAGGCCCTCTGACAAAATAGATCTGCAAATGTTAGAAAATAAGGCAAAAGTTTAGCATTCTTACTGTAAGGAAGCTAGAAACAAATCAAAATAAAAGCCTATCTTGGTCAAACAACATAATAAATATTTAACATGGAATCTTTATAAAATGAAATATACTTTATGTCCCCGAATTGACTTTACAAGTGAAAAGACTTTTTTATTATTGGTTTTAGAGCGAAATGTCATTCTTGATCAAATTTTTCGCTTGTTCCAAAACTTCCAGTAATAGTAATAAAATGTTGATACAACCAACAGTAATGAAGAGAATTCTAAAGAACATTATTATTGCAAGAAAAAACGACTAAGCTCCAAATTTGTTAAAAAATCGTGTTCGCTATTTGCGTGTGTAGGTCAAACATAGTATTCTGATTTTCGAATAAAATTGGAACTTAGTCGTCTTTTCATACAATAACAATGAGCTTCTTAGAAATTCCTTCTTTATTGCGGGTAGTATTACCACAATCTTATTAGGGAGTTTGGAACAACCAGAAAATTATATCAAGAATGACATTGACTTTAAAACCAATAAAAAAACCATTCAATAATAAGGACCTCAACCTGGTCAAAATAATCTTTGTTTTGCTAAACACACTTTCACATGACACGAGCGTACAAGATAGAGTAAGGAGATACTTGTAGGCCACATAAAGATTGGAATAAGCTGCTGTATGAAGATTATATAACTCCAAGATTCTAAAGCAGCCAACGCAAGAACCATTGTGGTGAACAATTTGTCCGTTCAAGTCCAGATCTTCATCCTCACTGTCGACATCGCTGTCTTCAAGATAAGAATCCTCATCACAGGAATCTTTCAACAGATTATTCGTCGTGGAAACACTGGGCGACTGTTTTAAACCCTCGAAATTGTGAAAAAAGCTGATGAGTTCATCCATTATTAAGCTCGGGTCTAAGCCAGTCAACTTTGAATTGTTGCGAACGATTCTGAATTTATATTTTCTGCATTCCGGAGTTCTTTGAAGTTGTGGAGATCAAAATAATAAAAACTTCTGTAAGTGGTCTCATGGTCGGTGTATCGGTGTTTTAAATTTTGCGTTATCTGATTGATAATCACTTTGTATGTGTCTATTTCAATTTTTTTTAGATGGTCCTTGTTGGCTGATTGTGCTGCTTTCATCGATACATTCTTCACCCGGCATTTTTTTAACTTTCCTTTGACGAGTAGCCGGGAACTCTGTTTCTATATAAATATCAGTATCTTCAAACAAATCTTTTCCATTTATCGTATGTATAAACTTATTAATCTTACTGACAATTCCTGCAAAGCTGTCGTATAATTGTTTTTCTTGGCGTTTATAATAGTAAAAGCTTGATTAATAGCAAGACCTTGTGTTTGTAAATAATTCGATGCTGCTGTAAAATGTTGGAAAACCGCCATAAAGGTAAAAGCTAACACCAATGTTTCATAACTTGTCCAAGCATCTAACAAGCTTCTGGCGTCGGAAGAGGTTCTGCCATCGAAGTCGTCACTAACAGAAATTGTATGAAGCACAACTAAAAGTATCGAATATAATTCATTTTCTTGGTTGTTAATGGACCCAAATATTGTTGTTACTCCACCAACGAGTGTTGGTTCCATAATGCATCTCATTAATCCAAATAAATTATTACATTTCACGCAACTTTCTGTGGTGTCACATACGACTAAGATTTAGAACATGAGCGTAACACCATGTATATAAAGATAATGTGGTGTTAAAATTTCTTAAAATTTAATTTGAAGTCTCCGCTTTCTACGGGCCGTCGTACGTAAGAGGGCCCTTGTTCTGTCTACTATAAGCAAAAAACTGTAGATGCGGGGCCCAAAAGAGGCCATCTCGAGGGCGCACCGGAAGATTTCCCGTTGTCCCGGCGGCACAATCCGACACCGTGCAAACCATATGTGTGTCTTTCAAAAGAAACCGCTAACTTTTAAGTAGGATTCCAGTTTTCTATTTTCTTAATAAAGAAGACATTTTGTCTACTCCAAAAATCAAAGGAATGTGAGAATTGTATAACGTACCCCTACGCTGATCTGCTTCGACCTCTAACTCCAAAAAATCGAGTCGATTTAATAATGCATAAAACTATTGCATTATTAGTTTTGCATTTCTATCTTCTATTTATGAAAGGGGCACTTTTGTTGATCCTTTGAAAATATGGATGAATGCATAGATTTTGTAATTTGCCGAATGGGTGGTCATTATATAGGCGGTTGAACAAAATGTTGCACGAAATATGTCGTAAACATTTCAAAATATGGAGGACGATAGGCCGATATACATATATCGGTATCGGCCAAAAAAATCATGTTGATCGATCCCTATTCCTCAATTTTGCGAGTTCGAAGTAGTTCGGACTTTGGAGAGCTCTACTGATCCGAAAAGTTTGACAGGTTCGAGAAATCAAAGAACGAAACGCCGAAGACGTTTCAGCAACTGGGTTCATACGGATGTGTCTGAACTTAAACCATAGGAACACCCGCACACAACAACTTTGGTTTCTTCTACTCCAGTACGTGACGAAGCTCATTATCTTCGAGTTTTAAATTTTAAATTCTGGTTTTATTCTTCATCAGGCCACCTGCAGTTGCCAACGGTCGCAACGGACTCTACAGTCTATTGGGTGTGTTTAAAAGAGACAAAATTGTCTGAACAGAAATTGAAGAAATCTTTTCCGAGAGATTTGAAACTATTTCTTGGGTTAAAAAAATTTTTATACTATAGAATTTATTAAATTAATATAACAACTTGCACTTTCGTGTTAACAATAAAATGCGTGCATTAAATTACTTTTACCTTGTATAAATTGTTGTTACTAATAATAATTAAGATACTACCAGTTGCAAAATAGAGGAAATAATCATTTTTACATTAACTACTTTTTGTTAATTCTATGGGAATTAAACATAACAAGTTTTAGATGTTTAATGATTTTGTAAATATGTACGTTTGTCGCATTGTTTCAATTGAAGTGGGTAGACATTTATACAATCGATTTCCCATACAATATTATACGATTCCCAGCGATCCATTCTTTTCTTTTTGCAATATGAAACAAGATGTAAATCTTATTACATAAGAATAGAAGTACTACATTAGTACTTTATGAGTACATAGCAGGTTGAACTTCAAATACATTTGTTTTTATGTATCATATTGATGTACTTGTAGTATAGTAGCTATCCATTTGTCTATCCCTTGTTTAGGATGAGTAACCCTTGTTAGGGCGAGCCTTGCATAAACCACTTTATTATATGTAAATTGCAGATAAAAAAATCTTAAAACACCCAGACTAGGTTTAGCACAATTTAGCATAATTATTTAATCTGGAATTATCTTGCAAACCAGACTTATAATTCATGATTATTTCCTTTGAGTAGAACTGCATTTTAAAATTTTACCAATAATAATCTCTTGAGCTAGTTTACTAATAGAACAACTTGATCTTTTTTTGGGTATTAACAATGATCTACATATAAATGTAGGATATGTAGGTGTGAGCAGAAATTAACTACCAGTTCTGAAAAACTCGAAACTGAAATAAATTTAATTATTTTCTAGAGCAGACATTCTAATTATAACAATTAACTATTTGCTAATGGGGATAAAAAATTAACAACTGTTAACTGCAGTCGTTAGACTGGTCTTTATTTTATTGATCCTGATATTTAGCAAAAATGTTGGACAGAGTTCTGTTTTATATCTTAATAATATCCATTTTGATATTTCTGGTATTACCTAGGATGAAGGTTAAGATGTTCGTATAACAGTTTATTAGCAAACAGAGCTACTAATTTGTAATAAAAAGCCATGGGAATTCAGAATTATTTATTGTCTTGAATTGTAGAATCATTTTTCTTATGTAATGTTTATTTTCATTTTGTTTAAAACAGACTTAGTGTTTAAAAGTAAGACAAAAATAAAATGAAGAAAAAGATGCAAAATGTATAATTGGACTTTTTTGTGTGTTTACCATGTTTTCGAAATGAACATGCAAAATAAAAATTATAATTATTATGCTAATTAGATTTAAAACCTGTTTGGTTGTGCATCACTACATCAAGCTGTTGAAAATATAATTATTAATTACTTATGAATTTAATATTTATCAAAGTTAAATAAGATGTAGTCTCAGAATTGCATCCATTATCAGTTTTTATCAAATCTAATAATTGTCTGGATGACATTTATTACATTACATTTCAATATTCCGCATTGTTAACAAATCAGCAAAAGCGTAATAAACTTTATTTCAAATAAATCTCTTTTTTACTTAAGGAGAATCATGAAGATGAGAGCATAAGTATTAAACTACAACAACCATGTTACAAACAAGATGTATTCTTTAGATTCTCCAAATAATAAACATACAGTGTTTGGTTAACAAAACTGACCAATTATCTTTGCTTTTGGATAAAACTTGTTATAATGTTTCTCTATCAGAACACCGAATGACTGACAGTAACTTACAAACTGTTAACGTTTGAGGTTATAAATTTGCTTCATTCTTTTGTAGGCCTATACATGAAGGAGTTGCTATAGTATACAGTGTGTCCACATTTTGATGCTCACTATTGGGATCTCAGAAATTGTAAGAGATACGAAGTCGGTTAAATTAGAAAAGATTTGGCTATTTTGGAGGTCAGTTTACTTATGGCTTACTAGATATTTGCTAAAAACAAAATTATTTTATTTTTTCTTTAAATAAAAAGCATTTCCCACTTAGTGTGCCATGGTTTTAAACATATGAAAATCATTGATTTTTGTCAGATAAATTACATTTGTTATGTAACAAATCTTAACATAGTGTTTCTATTTTCTTATTCTTATGACTTAGAAATTACTATTACTAATTATTCTAGGGTGACTTAATATACTTTTAATTGTATTGATGATATTGTTACAAATTTAAATTCTGATTATTTCACTGCAGATATATTGCATAGCTACCTAGAAAGGTGACTATGTGTATTGGATCCATGCTTGTTGGTCCACTAGATATATCGCTGTGAAAGGATTAAATAATTTTAGTAATGCATTGTTAGAACTTGACTGGAACATATTCTTTAATTCTATTCGTGATGCTAATCATTTGTTAGATCTTATTATTAAAGTTCTTCAAGAGTACATTGATAAATTCTTCCCTTTAAGGAAGTGCAAAATTGATAGTAACTATCCATTAAATTGGTTTAATGATGATCTCCGCCTTTTGAGAGAGAAGTTGTTTACTTTTAAAACAATTTATCCATGTAGTAAATCTGTACAAGATTTTAACAATTATTGAGTTTAAACCAGTGGTGTATTGGGGCGGGAACGCAGGGGAACGGCGTTCTCCTACTTACCAATAAATACTAAATATTCTTTTAAATTATTTTATATAATAAATGGGTAATAGGACTATCAGCGTTTTCCCACTATTTTTTTTATCTATACATCACTGGTTCAAAGGTTAGCTTATGATACTTTTATTGCTCAGTTTACAAATAGAGCAAAAGATAATGGAAAACTAATAAATCATTTGAGAAACA
>VTPC01000594.1:96194-115060 GCA_011009095.1 Ignelater luminosus
TTTTTAGCAAATATCTAGTAAGCCATGAACTTTTTTGAAAAAACAAAAGCATAAGTAAACTGATCTCCAAAATAGCCAAATCTTTTTTAATTTAACTGACTTCGTATCTCTTACAATTTCCAAGATCCCAATAGTGAGCATCGAAATGTAGACACACTGTATATGTTAAAGATAATGTTAACTTTAAATTAATTGATATTAGTGCAGACAGTGAAGAGGTACATGCTGTGTATTAAGCAAATCTTTCATTAGTTGCAATAAAATAATAATTATGGGAAATCTTAACATAGTGTTTCTATTTTCTTATTCTTATGACTTAGAAATTACTATTACTAATTATTCTAGGGTGACTTAATATACTTTTAATTGTATTGATGATATTGTTACAAATTTAAATTCTGATTATTTCACTGCAGATATATTGCATAGCCACCTAGAAAGGTGACTATGTGTATTGGATCCATGCTTGTTGGTCCACTAGATATATCGCTGTGAAAGGATTAAATAATTTTAGTAATGCATTGTTAGAACTTGACTGGAACATATTCTTTAATTCTATTCGTGATGCTAATCATTTGTTAGATCTTATTATTAAAGTTCTTCAAGAGTACATTGATAAATTCTTCCCTTTAAGGAAGTGCAAAATTGATAGTAACTATCCATTAAATTGGTTTAATGATGATCTCCGCCTTTTGAGAGAGAAGTTGTTTACTTTTAAAACAATTTATCCATGTAGTAAATCTGTACAAGATTTTAACAATTATTGAGTTTAAAGCAGTGGTGTATTGGGGCGGGAACGCAGGGGAACGGCGTTCCCCTACTTACCAATAAATACTAAATATTCTTTTAAATTATTTTATATAATAAATGTGTAATAGGACTATCAGCGTTCCCCCACTATTTTTTTTATCTATACATCACTGGTTCAAAGGTTAGCTTATGATACATTTATTGATCAGTTTAAAAATAGAGCAAAAGATAATGGAAAACTAATAAATCATTTGAGAAACAACTCACTTTCATCTAAACCAACTTGAGATATTGAACCTGATAGTTTCCATGATTTCTTTTCCTCAATTGTTGATAAAATCATTAGCACTCAGATTGCAGCAAATCTGATTAAAAATGTTCCACCATAAGTTAATTCTTTTCTCATAGAGCCTGTTACTGTTCAAGAACAAGAAGAATATAGTTCTATTAATAACCTAAAAAGTGCTCTGATATCTATGATATGACAGACATTACGGCCTATTCCTTAACTTCTGTTTTCAATTTGTCTCAGCAGCGGAGTTTTTCCCATGGCATTCAAAATTTCAAAAGTTCTTTCTTTATATAAGAAGCACAATCCAAATGAGATTGGTAATTATTATCCAATCTCTATTACCCCTATCTTTGAGCTATTAGAACTCATTGTGAAAAACAGATTGTTTTACTTTGAAAATAATTCTTTATTAAATCCAGTACAATTTGGTTTTCATAGTAATAGAGATACCATTCAAACTGTTAGCAAAATTGTAAAGTGCATAACTCAAGGGCTTTGAAAAGAGTAGATATTCAGAATTGATTTTGTGTAATCTTACAAAAGCCTTCGATTATGTAAACCATGACATTTTAATTGACAAATTGCAATTTAAGTTTTGAGTGATCCATCCATTAGATTCTTTAGGTGTTACTTGACAGAAGACAATGTATATTTGTTAATAACAAGTTTTTCTTATAAGAAGGTTTTACTTCATGGTGTGCCCCAAGGCTCAGTCTTTAAGCTACTGCTATTTGTCATTTATATAAATGATTTTTATTACAACATGCTTCCAACTAAATGCATTCAATTTGCTGATGATACCGGCATTTTATCTTCTTAACTTAACTTAGAAGAAATTGTTGATGACATCATTACTAACAAATATTAAACAAAACTGTTTTTTCTTTTGCCAACTTGTAGAAAATATTGTGCCATTTAATAAAATATGCAGTCTGTTTGGGGTGTAATAATAAATAAAATTTTGTAAAACAGATGGTATGTATGGAAGTATTGACTTGAATTACCAAACAACCTTTCTTAAAAACGCTTCATGTTTCAAAATATCATCATGCTGCCTCAAGAGAGCTTCAGATCGTTCCAGTCAGTTTTGAGATCAAGATTATTTGGTTCTCCAAAGGCCACTGATTACTATGCTTACATTGTTATCCTGAGTATTTTACGGCTTTTCCATCTCAGAATTATAGAAACATTCAATATTAACAACTTTGATACATAATTTTACAAATATTGATAATCACTATTAAGATTTGCAAAAATTAGAGCTATAATGAGTAAATGTAGAAATACATAATTAATTAGAATTCTAGAGTAAACATTTATTAATCCACTTTATCTTTTAATTTCTAGCGTGTCTACTACCTTTCTTTGGAATACTACATGGGAAGATCCCTTTCAAACACAATGATAAACGTAGGCATCCAAAGTTCCTGTGATGAAGCTCTCTATCAGTTAGGTTTAGATATAGAAGAACTAGAAGATATAGAAGAAGATGCCGGTCTTGGAAATGGTGGATTAGGTCGTTTAGCTGCTTGCTTTTTAGATTCAATGGCCACCTTGGGCATGGCTGCTTATGGTTATGGTATCAGATATGAGTATGGTATTTTTGCCCAAAAGATCATTAATGGTGAACAACAGGAAGAACCTGATGATTGGCTTAGATTTGGTAATCCATGGGAAAAAGCTAGACCTGAATATATGTTGCCTGTTAACTTTTATGGTCGTGTCGAAGATACACCCCAAGGAAAAAAATGGGTTGATACTCAGGTTGTTTTTGCTCTGCCATACGATAATCCAATTCCTGGATATAATAATAATGTTGTTAATACTTTAAGATTGTGGTCTGCAAAATCTCCCGTCCAATTTGATTTAAAATTCTGTAAGTTCATTAAATTGTAAGATTATGATTTGATTAAAATATTCTTTTCTTTTTGCAGTTAATGATGGTGATTACATTCAAGCAGTATTAGATCGTAATTTAGCTGAGAATATTTCTCGTGTACTTTATCCAAATGATAACTTCTTTGAAGGCAAAGAACTTCGTCTAAAACAAGAATACTTTATGGTTGCTGCTACATTGCAAGACATTATTCGTCGTTTCAAAGCGGCCAAGTTTGGTAAAAGGGATCCAGTCAGAACAAACTTTGATCTGTTCCCTGATAAAGTTGCTATACAACTGAATGATACTCATCCGTCTTTAGCAATTCCAGAATTGATGAGAATTTTGGTTGATATTGAAGGTTTATCATGGGAAAAAGCATGGGATGTTACTGTTAAGACTTGTGCTTATACCAACCACACTGTTTTGCCAGAGGCTTTAGAGAGATGGCCTACGTCCATGTTGGAATCCATTTTGCCACGACATATGCAGATTATTTATCATATTAATCACTTGCATCTTGAACAAGTTTTAAAGAAATGGCCTGGTGATATGGATAAAATGCGTCGGTTGTCTTTGATTGAAGAAGATGGCGAGAAGAGAGTCAATATGGCTAATTTGTCTATTGTTGGATCACATGCTGTCAATGGAGTTGCTAGGATTCATTCTGAAATTATCAAACGTGACATGTAAGTACCTTTTTATAAATCTTGAAATGTAATATGTAGTTACACTCCATTACGACTCCATATATTCCATCAATAATTTTCTCATTAGGGTATACATGAGATGGCATCGTGAAACTTGAGAGTCTCTGCACTGTTTTGGAAGCATGCATATTATTAAACAAAAGAAACAAATTTTAAATATAAACTGACTAATATAATTGAAATGTTCTTTCTAGTCTCTTCAAACAGTATTGATGCCATTTTTGAAAAGCTAACAGGCTTCTTCAGTGTCCACTGCGACCTGAGCCATTTCTTCAAGTTACATTATGTTAGATACGTTTTACTTTTAATCTCACTTCTCCTTATGGCTGATTTAATGTAATGGGTACCCGACAGATTATTTTAACTGTTGCAACTTGGGATACAATTTTTGATGATTATTGGTCGGCTGCCATAGGGATGTACTACAAATGGATGTGGCGCCATTGGTGGGAAAAACATAATTTTTGGTGGGGAAACAATAATGTTTGTTGTGGTTTGTTATTACCAGTAAATATTATTTTCATGTAGTTTTTAGCAAATACAAACAATGAATAAAACTCTTTGAGTGTCAAAAGCATTGTGGTGTGTTGTCAACTGCTATAGTTACCAAGGTGCACTAATCATAATATAACATGGTTTTGGTTTATCGTAAATTATTTGGAGTGTTTCACACATTCCCAACTTCCAAAGATGTAATCAATAATCATAATGTTGTTGTCGCCTGATGATAGATTAAATTTATAAACAAAAGCAGTTTACAAACACACTTCTGTGTTCATAGTAGCAATAAACCCTTTCAATGTAACATATTATGTGAGTGCAAATCTGCACAGAAAAACAATTTACAAATGCATATTAGTGTTCATAGTAGCGAGAAACCGTTTCAATGCACATTATGAGAGTGTAAATTTGCAGATAAAAGCATCGTAAAAAAAGCACGTCTTTGTTCATAGTGCTGATAAACTGTTTCAATGTAATATGAATGCAAATCTGTAGACAATCAATTTACAAAAGTACATTGGTGTTCATAGTGGCGAGAAACCGTTTCAATGTCACATCTGCCATTTTAGTTAATTACAGTTTTTTCCTCTCAGATCCATGTTGTAATGTAATGGGTAAAAACCCAAAATGTAATTTTTTATTCATTTCTTAAAAGCGTACTCCTTTTTATATAGCCTCTAAAATTACTAATGAGAAAACTAACCTTTTATTAATAATAATAAATTTATTGAAGTAATATATATTTAGAGTTTAGATCTAAACATTTTAGATACATCAATTAAATTAAATAAAATAGCTTGTTTAAGGAAAACACTTGAGTGAGGAAAAGCGAATAATTATAGTAAATACAAAAATGAAATTTTAGGGGCTTCTTCAAATGAACCTGGTATTTTTTTGGAAAAATGAAAACCACAAAAAGTATCTAGAGGAGAAAGCTGCAAAAACTTGATACAAATAATATCCTTTTAATTACAAGAAAAGATTGATTTGGATCGATTATACAAAACACAACTATTTGTTTCCAACCAAATATAGTATGATTAACCACTTGAGGGCGCTGAGAGAGCACCATTTGTGCTACTTCCCTAGTGTATCCCTTAACAAAGGGATGTATGGCTATTTTCATTTACTGACAGAAGATGGTTTTTCCCTTGGTGGAATAATGTGTCAGGAGGGAAAGCCCCCTATACTTGCAATGTAAAATATGTGGAACTTGTTACGCCCACTTTGGGAACCTTTTATGACTCTTTTCGTATTACGTTCGTTACCCCTTGGATGATATTGTGGTAGAAATTTCCTAAATTCTCCCAGGCCAGTGGTGTAGTCGAGTAGCAATTTACATTATTTTTGTGTTTTTACCTTCTGTATTTGTGGTTAGGTACGATTTCTCAATTATATTTTTATTAATTTTGTAGTTTACGGTTGTTATATTTATCGTTTGCATTTATTTGTTGTTCTGTTGTGTTTGAGTTATTTGTTATTGTTTTTACTTTGGCTTTGCCATAATATTTTTCAATTTAAATAAGTGTGTTTAACGTGCACATGGTCGTAGTGTTTATAAATAATAACGACGATCAAGTCAAACATCTCACAATATTAAGGTTAATAAACAAAAGATTATAATTGATATATTAGATTTCTTTTTATCTAAAACTGTTTTTAAAAATAAAAGGAACCATTTGCAGAATAGAACTTTAATAAAGGCTTTTGCTAATAAGGTAGTACTGATAAATGTGAAACTGTAAGAAACCTTTGTACAAGTTTAATTCATTTCAAAGGTCAATGTCCATGTATATATTTTTTGTAACTGTTAACTGTTTAATTTTGTATCCAGTTTTCTATTAGATCAAACTAAACTAGTATCTCGGTTTAGGGATAAAATTGTAAACGATAGATAAAATTCTGATTTTACAATTTTTTGATTGAGATCTTATTTTTATTATATTTTCTAATCAACTAATACTACAAAACAAGAATTTATAAATATTTTTACATTTTTGTGTACCTTTCTTTTTTCCAAATGCATTACCCGCCCATGGAATGAGCCGCCATGTTGTAAGAACCTTTTATGACATTAAGAAAGACGCGGGAAGTCCTCAATTTTGAATTGTCCTTCTCTCCTGACCAATATTATCAATTCTGATAAAAAATTAATCACTGCCTTGATTTTGCTAGATTTTTCAAAAGCATTTGATACCGTCAGTCACGATCTCATATGCGCAAAATTACAATATTATGGTTTTGTTGAACCTGCCGTCAATCTGATTAGATCTTATGTCTGATAGAACCTTAATGATACAGCATAACAATAGATTTTCTACTTCCTACCCTATTACGTCTGGCGTACCTCAAAGTTCAGTCTTTGGACCTTTGTTGTACATTATGTACACGGCAGATATTCTAAAGTCTGTTAATAACTGTAAAATTCAAGCGTGTGCCAACGATACGCAAATGTACAAATCTTTTGTGAATGAAGACATCAATCGTGACCTGCAAAAGTTCACTCAGCTTTCTTTCAAACCTAATCTTACATTAAATAGCAATAAATCTTGTTTATTATTTTTTGGAAATCGAACCATATCTTAATTATTAAAAACAGTCATAATTTCCGCATCAATAATCAGCAAATTCCAGTTGTAGATTCAGCTAGGACCTTAGGACTTGTCTTAGACATTAACTTACGATTTAAGCAACATGTCCGTAAATTACTTCAGAAAATTTACTCTTCGTTGTAACTCTTATACTCCAATTGAGAAATTTTAAATTTTGCTTAAAAGAAAATGCTCTCTGAATCATTGGTCTTGTCACATTTCAATTGCTGTAATTTTATTTATAGTCCTTGTCTTGATTCATGTGACAAGTACCGCATTCAAAAAACGCAAAATTGGTGTTGTCGATTTATCAACAGTTTATGTCGTTATGACTCTGTTACACAAAAAATTTCAGACCTAGGCTTGTTAAACATGGAAAATCGTTGGAAGTATCATTTGGGAGTGTATACATTACTCTACTTTCAACAAAAAGTACTACATCTTTTAGTTCTGAATTGATATCTGGGATACAGGTGCATTCCGCAAATACTCGGTATAATTATATGCTCACTATGCCTCTTCATACGTCTTCATTGTTTTAGAGAAGTTTTATATACAATGCTGTCAAGTTTTACAATTCTCTTCCATTTGATATGCGAGGTCTCAATTTAAAAACTTTTAAACGAAATTTAAGACAGTACCTTTTCAGTAAGCGATAATTCTTTGCCTCTTCAGCATCTGCCTACCTGGTTCACTGATTTGCTCGGTTTGCAGTCAGAATTGTTTATTCCTTTTGTTTTTATTTTTTTACTTTGCATCTAATCCCTTGGTTAAACAGTTTGTCTAGAAGAGGTTATGAGGGTGCAGATGGGCCTCCTCTTCTTCACTTTCCATAATCAACATTGCTGTACTGGAGAAAATAATGAATCTCCTGTTTTATATTATTTCATTTTCTTTATTACCGGATCTCTTTGTTTTGATCGTGGTCTGCTTCAAGGTGGACGATGGTGGATGTAGTGGTAGTACTGACTTGCTTTGATCTTCCTGCACTTCTTGTTTGCCTTTGCATTTTTTTTAGTTCTTCTTTTTCACTTTATACAAACCATTCTGAACGGCCTAGTTCAAAGTAGAACTTTCTGGCCCCTCCTTTTGTATTTCTTTGGCAAAATTAGGAACTCTCTGGTTTAATACTGATCTTATCAAAAAATATGAATCTTAGAGCTTTGACCAATTTAATAGACCTTGATGTAGTATCTTGTGCAGATAAAACATGTAAAGTTTGGTGAATTTATTAATTACAATTAATTTCTTCATTCTCATCAATGATGTAGACAATGTAAATGAAGATTATGAGAATACTGTAGCTATATGGTGCTTTGCATAAAAACACCTTTTCACATTGTACATATTTATAAGAAAAACTTATACTTCTAGATTCCGTGATTTCTACGAGCTAACTCCAGAGAAATTCCAAAACAAAACCAATGGTATAACCCCTAGAAGATGGTTGCTGATGTGTAATCCAGGCTTAGCCGATTTGATCTCTGATAAAATTGGTGAAGATTGGATTGTTCACTTAGATCAGTTGCAACAATTGAAACAATGGGCTAAAGATGCTAATTTCCAAAGGGCAGTAATGCAAGTTAAGCAAGAGAACAAATTGAAACTTGCCCAGATGCTTGAGAAGGATTATGGAGTGAAAGTAAATCCATCTTCATTGTTTGATATTCAGGTTAAAAGACTTCATGAATATAAACGTCAGTTATTGAATTGTCTGCATATTATTACACTCTATAATAGAATAAAGAAGAATCCAAATGCTAAAATCGTGGCAAGGACTATAATGATTGGCGGAAAAGCTGCTCCAGGTTATTACACTGCAAAGAAAATTATAAAATTGATCAATTCTGTTGCTAATGTTGTTAATAATGATCCAATTGTTGGTGATAAATTGAAAGTTATTTATTTAGAAAATTATCGTGTTACACTTGCTGAAAAGATTATTCCAGCTGCTGATCTTAGCGAACAGATTTCAACTGCTGGAACTGAAGCTTCTGGAACTGGAAATATGAAATTCATGTTGAACGGTGCTTTAACAATTGGTACTTTAGATGGTGCTAATGTTGAAATGGCTGAAGAAATGGGTAACGAAAATATATTTATTTTTGGTATGACTGTAGATGAAGTAGAAGCCTTGCAAAAAAAAGGATATAATGCTTATGATTATTACAATGCAAATCCTGAACTCAAGCAAGTTATTGATCAAATTCAAAATGGCTTCTTTAGTCCAGGAAATCCAGATGAATTTAAAGATCTCGCTGATATTTTGCTAAAATGGGATAGATTCCTTTCTTTGGCTGATTATGATGCTTATATTAAAGCGCAGGATGAAGTTAGTCGAGTATATGAGGTAAATTTATTAATAATCTAAGGAAGAAAGAGTTAAATCAATTTTTAAATTTTTAGAATCAATGTAAATGGTTGGAAATGGCAATTCATAATATTGCTTCTTCGGGTAAATTCTCCAGCGACCGTACAATCATTGATTATGGAAGGGAGATTTGGGGAGTTGAACCTAATTACAACAAGTTACCTGCTCCACATGAACCAAGAGAATGACCCGAATCTTCAGAATAAATATTGTAAATATTAAAAATGTAGACAACGACTTATTAGTAGAATATCTATAATATTAAGTTTAAAAAACAGAATATCGTGTATTTTATGAATATTTCTCTATACATTGTTAATGTTGTATATTGCTCTATAAAAACAAGCATCTTAGAACTAATTAACATTTTCTTTGTTTTTCATTTTGCCGTTACTGCCATGTAATGTACAGTTTATTAAGTGTTAATCATTTATTTACTCTTTAGTTATTTTTTTGTTAAAATATAATGTATCTACAACTGCTTTTGCTTAATATAATTAACACAATCATATATAAAGACATGCACTCTTTGAATGTAATTAGGATCGTATATATGTAAAGACTGTATTGCCAACTATTTCAGTCCTATATTTGTAATAATTGTCTACAAAGGAAATACTTGTTATTAGAACACCAATTTTCAATTTTCTATTATTATGTGTGCCCTGACCGTTTGGATGATGTATCATTTCAGTTGTACAAAACAATTTTAATTGTGTGGTTTGTTACAATGTTCATTGTTTTAAAATGCAGTTGTATGTCTTTGTTGGAAGATTATGTTTATAAATAAAAAAGTTAAAATGCATTTTTAATGATATTTAATTTTATGAACTGCCTTCATCCTATGAATCACCGATTTAAAAGCAGCAAAAATATCCCGAATGTATGTATCAGTTAATCGTTTTGTTTACAAAAATTTTGTTTGAAATATAGATGTCTCTTTTGCGTGACAATATGTCCTGGTTATAAAATTCTAGTGAGTAATACATTAATTTGGATTTTTTATCTAAACGGATTTGATACTACAGCTACCATCAAAAATGTTTCAATTATTTTTTCTGTATATTTGATATTTTTCCACATGTGAAACAGCTTCCACTTAGAATTGTCATTACTTTCAAATGGTTAAACAGAATTCATATCAAACTTTGCATGTGGTCTCAATAACTAGTTCATCATCTTAGCAGTTTATTCCAGTATGTTCATGCTTAATTTGTTATTGAATTATTGTTTATTTTAGAAACACATTTAAACTTCTTTGAGTTGATTGATCTCAATTGAATTTCATTACTAATTTATAGTAGATAAATTTAGTTTTTTACAAAAATTGTTTTAAAATAAAGACGACCATCAGTTAATTTCATAACAAATGTTAATAAATTGATAGAAAAGTTAAATGAAAAGTTGGTGGCGCAATAATTGCAGAAAAACTAATTTTTGGCTGTTCCTTTAACTATCTAAAATTTTACAAAGGAAATATGTGAAAATCTTCATTTTACTAGCAATTAAAATTTCATCTGATTTCTCTGTTGATATATGTCATCTAGTAGAATCCCAGATAGCAAGCAAGCCTGTTTCAACTTGCCACGAGATGAGGCTATTAATCGTAGAATTCTGGGAATACTAATTGGAAAATCAATGTGAAAGTGATACCATACTAATAAAGAATGCTTGTGCGGGAGTACCGTGTGGTCAAAAAAGGCGCTTTGTACTAATAAGTGTATGTTTATGTGGTAGTTTTGCGGCATATTCATCTATTTCACCCGAAAACGATTACCAGTGAAAGCCACGAATAAATTTATATCAACCGGAAATTTGGTTTTATGTTAAATATAGATTGTTATAACTTTAAAGAATACCTTAGATTCTGATTTGCATGTTTTATTTTCTTGAGTTCAGTTCATTAATGCTCATGCCAGAGTCGTTACACAACAAAAGCCATGACGGTTATCGCGCAAGGTGATTTGACTTTCGATAGTGGACAACAAAGCTAAGAATCTTTGTCAGCAATAAATGTGAATTCAATCACGTAACGTACCCAATCAGGGGGTGTCCAAGGTTGCTGACAATTTACTAAAATCTTATGAACATTGCATAAACCCTCTACTAAAGAACTAACTAATTGCACAATTTAATAAGATTAGAAAAACATCTTGGCAGAAAAAAACAACTCAACAGAAAAATTAAAGTACGGTACTTAATTATAAACATCAGGAAAGCGATAGATCTGAATAGTTTTATGAGGGATGTTATGTTCCAAAAAGCACAAAAAATTCAATACCAAGTCTGTGCGATATACCTACCTGTGAAAGCGAACCATATTCAGACGACGGTTGTCGCAATTATAATTATAAAGAACCGAATCTTTAGAGAAAGATCTTTTGTTGATGTTGTCGGTATATGTAAAAAAAAAGTTAAAAAAATACATTGACTTTCCTTGTTTCTGAGTCCACCTTGCCCTGTTTGGGTTGATCGCGCTTGTTCAGTCGGTCGAACTTTTCCAGCCGGCCGTGGGAAGTTTTAGGTCGGTCACCTGCTGTTCAGGCCAGCCGGGTTTTTATCAATCTATTGGTTTTTTCGAACTCGCGAACTCTTTCTTACTAACAGTTATTTTTTTCTTTAGAAGACTTAATACCCGAAACCTCAATTTGATGTTAACCAATAAATTCCGCAAGTAACAGGCATAAGCTGTCCTCTTTCTGTATACAGGGTGATTCTGAAATAAGGGATATCCTTTTTATAGGTGATAAGTGAGGCTAAAAGAAGACAAAAAATGAAGAAACGAAGTGGCTCCGTGAAAGTTGAAAATTTTCACAATTTTCCGAAATATTAAATACTGAAGCCGCCTCTAGTTAGAAAAAGGAAAGTGTTCTTTGTATTCTCGCCTTCGGAGTAAAAAGTGAAAGTTAAGGAGATTTACGGTTGTTGTAAAACCATTGTAGTGCAGGAATGAAAATTTGCCAGACATGCCTATTTTCTTTGAACTAACGCAGGTGTAGTAGCACAATGAACAATAAATGCCATCATAAGCTACCCCCTGGACATTTTCAACTTTCCCTTCTTAAATCTGAAGTTGAGGAGATCAAATAAATTGTGATATGTTTAACAGGCAGGGTTGTTGAAATGTATTAAGACAGTAAAAAGATAATAGCATAATTTATGTCACGAGCAATTAGACTCCACTCTCGCAAGCAACATTTTAATCCCTTATTATTATTTAGTCATTTGAATAGAAAACATTATGGAAGATACTACTAATTATCGCTTCTGTATTTAACACAATTCCATAAAATCAACCAATTTTTATTTATGTAGCATAATGCTTATTGAAGTTTTTGGTTCTTCGGAATTTTACAGAAAAAAGTCACTAACAGTAAGATTTTAATATTTTTCCGTTTACAGATCAAAAAGTAAATGTTATAAACGTGTCCATAGGTTATTTATGGCATTGTAGAAACCAGAAAAACTATTATAAGCGTTTAAAGTGCGAGAAAGGTTTGGCGTGTTTACCATGCTTTCGGCGAAATAGCGGTTCATTTTAACATAAGCTATCGCCTTCTTTTATCTCGAGCAAGTAGTAAATAGTAAGTCTGTCAACTAAGCAAGTACAGCAACTTTATTTTACCCCCATCATGTTTACTTCTTAATCCAAAAAAGCGAGAATTATAAAAAGGTTTCTCGTCAAAACGTTTTCTTGGAGATTAAATATTTGGCACCTGCTTCTTTCAAAGGCACTGGCTTTACTCTAACAACTAGGCACTTCCAATTTCATTTTCTAAAAACATATTTCAATAGTAAAATGAAGGTCGCTGACCGCTGCCTATTTAACGCGAAAATATAGCTTCTTTTGTTAATGTCAGAAATACCAATCTCATTCAAAAGCGCACGAAAAAGGGCCATAATTCATAATTCAATCTTCTTTCGTTTTCTTGTAAAGACTAAACAGAGTATCGCGACGTTTACGCATTCATGTTATCACCTTATTACTTGAAAGACGGACAACTTACCAAAATATTACAACAAATGTTGAAAATGACCACCGTCGACCTGAAGACAAGCCTCTATGCGTCGGTGAAAACTGTTACGCACACGAGTAAATATTCCAGCTGTATTGCGAATTTCTGCGGCTGCTGCTAAAATGCGTTGTTGAAGGTCTTCCGCGTTTTCGATTTCCGTGCGATATACAACAGACTTCATGTGACCCCACAAGAAGTAGTCCATAGGATTTATGTCAGGGCTACGAGCAGGCCAGCGTACGGGACTATTGCGACCAATCCACCGATGGGGAAACATTTCGTTCAAATAGCTCTGCACACGTACGCTAGTATGCGGAGGGGCTCCATCATGCATGTAATAAATATGCCTACGAGTTTCTAGAGGTGTATCTTCCAACATATCTGGCAACCTGTTTTCTAGAAATTCCAGATACGTGTCTCCGTTTAACCGCTGTGGTAAAATAAATGGTCCAAACAATGTGTCTCCTAAAATGCCACACCACACATTAATAGAAAACCGCCATTGAGATTTATTTTCCCTAATCAGGTGAGGATTAGCGTCATTCCAATAATGTACGTTATGAAAATCTAAGATACCGTCTCGCGTAAAACAACACTCATCCGTAAACAGTACTTTCTCTACAAATTCCTGTTGTTGCATTGTTTTTTGTTGAAACCACTCACAAAATGTTCGTCTCGGTGCAAAGTCATTTTCAGTTAAATGCTGAACCCGTTGTACGTGATAGGGATGTAATAAGTACGACTTTAATATCCGATGCGCTGTTGCTTGGGAAACGTTCACGTCGCGTGCGATACCGCGGGTACTTATTGTAGGATCTTCATTAATCATATCTAATATAGCTTCTTCCGCTTGAAGAAAGTGTGGTGCTCGTTCTTGTCCACGGCCTTCATATGTTGCGACGGTGCTACCTGTATCACGAAGTCGTTGTATCGTTTGCAGCATTGTATTCCGCGAAGGCTGTCTTCGTTGTGGAAAACGATCGGCGTACAGTCGTTTTGTCGCTTCTACATTATAATGACATTCTCCATACATTAAAGTTATGTCTGCCAATTCTTGAGTGGAAAACATCTCGCTCACTTTAAATTTTTTCACACCTTGTCACTCTCAGGAATGTCAAAGACCGACTGATTGTGACAACATGTTCCGACCCTTACATATGTAAATGGCTACCTGCCAATGACAAGGGGGGTCAGTCAACCCCTATCGATTTTTACTTAAGTAAAAGTATGATAGCAGGACCGGCTTGACTTAGCGATTAAATTTCAAAAGTCTTTTTCTCGGAAACTTTGCAATTTTTATCTACCTTTTTTTATCGCAAATGTATGTACTATCACACCGCTATCCACCTTTAAGAGGATACCCTTTATTTCAGAATCACCCCGTATAAAAGATATCTTGATGATAAAAAGAAAATAAATATATATAGATGTACATTCGGAACTTCTTCTAGTTTTCAAACTGACAAAAATCGTATCTAGTACATACAAATTATTATACAACGGGGATCCTCCCGAAATTATTTAAAATTCTGATTCAATCGAAATAGAGCAGTATACAGGGTGTACCAGGTTATATGTCCAACCCTATAATCAGTCTTATTTCTCAAGATAGAGATATGAAATTCATAGAATGTATATAAACAATAGGGAGGTCTACGGAATCAAAAAATTTCTATAGTTATGTTTGTGGTGTCTGCACACATCACTTTCAATCCTTGCACAATAAAATTTTATTTTTCCCTTAATCGATCAATTAGAGAAAAAAACCTGCATCATCATTTCATAGTCTGGATAAATTATATAATTAAATCTAATAATTAAATTTAATATTAGGACATTTTATCTCAATATGATCTTTATAAGCATTGGGCGATTGACAGAAGTCATTAGAAAACTGAATGTAAAAATTTCTTTTAACAAACATTTACAACCCATTCATCTTTACCTATCACAGTACAGGTAATTCGTCTACTGTTAAACTTCTGGTATTTTAAAAAAGTAAAACTACAAGCATGACTTCTGTCAATTACTCAAGCTTATGAAGATCCAACTGAGGTAATATGCTCTAATATTAAATTTAATTATTAGATTTATATAATTTATTCCGACTATAAAATGATACCATACCCAGGTTCTTTTTCTCTTGATTGATCTATTAAAGGAAAAATACAATTTTATTGTGCAAAGATTGAAAGTGATTTGTGCAAGCGTCACATACGTAGCTATAAAAATTTTTTAATTTCATAGAATTGTACCTTCTGGTCGTTAATATACCTTTTTTTATATTTCATTTCTTTATCTTTCAAAATAAGGCTTATTATGGAAGTGGATACATAACTTGGGACACCCTGTACATTCTACGACACTTGGAGTTCCCGGTACGTCTGATTTGAGCAACAGAATCTGTTTAAAAGTATTCGGTTTGAATATCAGTTTTCGATCTCGAGCCAAGACCCTTTGTCTTTTAAGTTTCTACCATTTTTAAATTTTTGAAAGTCAGCATCTATCTATTCTCTCCAAAGACTATAAGTATAGAATATCACAGAATAAACCAAACCTTTTGACACTTATTTTCAAATCACTACTTAATATAGAAAGAGTGGATTTTTAGAAAAATTTGCATATTTTTAATAAATAATCTTAGGGAAAATTAAAGATTAGTAGCTTTTCAAAGTGTACAACTTCTCTAAACTGTATATAAATGCCTATAGGACCTAATTGTAATTTTAGTATCTATTTCTTCATGAATGCATATTTTAGTACCTTTACGGCTTATATCTCCAAAATCCAAAGTAGTCATAAGCTTTCAGAGATAAAGTTTGTTAAAAACACTTTGTACATAAAAGAAACAATTTACAAGGATGGAATTATGTATTGTGCAGCCTGATCCGACTCGTGTTTGTATCGTAGCATGCGGGAAGGCTTAGCCCGTCCCGTGTTTGTAATCTAGCTCTCTTAAGAAAGGCAGTGGGGGGCAAGCCCGACTTTGGGTCACTACAGGTGGCCCATGGGAAAGGGTAACTCTATCCAAGTTCGTATTTAACATTCTTAAGAAGGCCAGTTTGTATGTAGCAAGCTTAGAAGATTAACGAAAGGCAAAGCTCGACCTGTATTCGTAATTAGCTTTTAAGAAAGTGAATGAAGGGTAGAACTCGATCCTTCTTCAAACAAAGGGTGTCTTACCTGTTTCTACTCCAAGAGGGTTAAAAGAAGACGACGTTGACCAGTAGAGCCTAACTTTCCACCATTTCCAACAGCCATTCTCGCTGTGGCCATTTTCCGTCTTCAAAAACTGTCCGCGTGGCCATCATCTCAAATTGGTCAAAAATCACAACAACTCCACTTCCTACTGTTCCATCACCTTGCTCAACGTCTTAGACAAGATGTTTGAAAAAATGCTGGCCGACATATTGAGACAACACATGACCACGCACAACGTTTCTATACGGTTTTCGCCCTGGCATGTCTACCATGCATTCACTTCTAAAACTACAAATGGACACCAGTGTAGCTCTATACTCGAAAAAGTGCGAAGGGCTTCTTCTTCTTCTCACCCGTCGCCAACACTGAGTACGAATTAGCCGTAAATTCTTTTGGTCTACGTACACTACGCGGGTTGGCGTCTCATAAGGATCCGTTCAGTTCTCTCTTCTGTTCATATTCTATTGTCAAGCCAGATCTGTCACCTTGGCACAATTTGTCGACAACACCGTGGTTTGAGCAATATCTTCCTCCTCTCTTGTCCACCACTTTTCCAAGAGTCTGTCGCACGACTGGAGGTTTGGTTCCAGCAATGGAGGATCAGATCCAATCCCAATAAGACTTGGGAGACTTTTAGACAACAAGTCAACGAAGCAAAGTCTCCCTGAGAACAACCTTCGCCTCGAATTGTAAGGCAGCCGTTTCCAGCTGTCCCCCATCGCAGTCTATATGGACATCGCATTTTTGAAAACCCTTTTTTAGACCCAAGCTGCAAAGCTCCTTTCTGTCCGTTTTGCACGGAGGCATCTCCGAACGCCACAAACATAGCTTCATCTACACGTATAAAACTTTCGTCCGCCCCATCATGAATTAATAGTTTCATTTGATTTGGGGCTACCGTGCTCAGACTTCTGGAACTGTTGCACAAGAAGGAGGATACTTCGATTAGATCGCTTTTACCTCTCCTGGGAGATTTACGAGCTAGCCAGAATACCTCCGATCGACGTCAAACTTGATTTCCTATATGATGGCGTTGTGAAAAGAGTAATCTAGCAGAATCACACAAACATACCTTGGATCTCTATCAATTAGACTCAAGAGGAAACAAACAGCTCCCCGCTATTCTCTTCACTCAAGCTCCGGTCAATCCCAACAATCTCCAAGACATCTTAGAAAAAATCTCCCTAGCCAGCAGATAACCCGCATCAAACGTAATCCCAAAAAATAATTCACCAATCACGTTGTCCGGCACTCGGGATAACACCAAACATTTGCCACTTCGCAATCTACCAACACAACCCAACCCCAGAAACCGCGCCGCAGTTTTTCTTTTTGCTTCAGGTACCATCAAGATCCATCCTTCGACATTTTCATCTCTTCTATCCTATCCAAATACGATGAGACGTGCCGATTCTAGCCCTTCCCCTAAATTAACTTTCATCACCGAAGGCCGAAGAGGCGTTAGCCTGCACTGGCGTATAATTTACGATAACACATGTTTCGATTGGAGCTGGCGCAGCCAGCTTAAGGAGGGTCTAGAGGTAGCGTAGTGTGATTCTGCAACAACTGTAGTGTACTTTGACTTTTTTATATTACTGTTTTTCTCGAAAGGTCCTTTTCATATAACATCGCTAAAGTGTACAATCAAATACCCGAATCCTTTAAGGAATTAACTATTAATCGATTCAAAAAAAAGGTTTCCATAATGCTCCTGGATGCTCAACGGTGACATGGTCAAACTACAATAATTACAACTATTTCGTTACTATTTACAAACAAAAAATTTTCTAAAAAACATAATTTTTCTTCACATTTTAGAAGTTATAATATTATATACAGTTTATTACTAGTTATTTATTATAAAAGAATCTTTTCTTTCTTTTTTTTACAATTGTAAGTATAAATAATATTCTTGATTTTAACAATATATTAGTTTATAATTTCTGTAGATCTCCCTGAAGAAGTATAAATATTATACGAAAGCTTGGAACTAACTTCGTTTTATTAAATAAAAACCTACAAACCTGTTAACAACAATTAATAATTAAGTTCTATTCTTTAGCGCATTAAGGTTTTTTTCTTTTTTTCCATTTAGTTTATTATTTAATATTTAAATATTTTTTATGTAAATTGTACAATATGCAAGGAGGGAGTGGTAGAACAGTTCTGCTGAACTCTCCCCTTGAGGTTCATAAATTGAATAAATATATTTATTTATTTATTTATTATTATTATTATTATTATTATTATAGAGAATTTTATATGCCTTTTGAAGTTTTAAGCGCTTGCCGTTTTAAATACGTTTCTTGTCTATTTGCCTCTCTAAAATTAAATTTTTAGTACCTAGAAACACTAGCGTAACTAGCGTTATTGCGACCTTACAATGCTTGTGGGCGCAGTGATTAGGGGGGCTAATGGCGAGAACAACCTGTAAAATAACCGAGCGTCTTTTTTTCAATTTGTTGTGTGTATAAATTTCATATCATGTCGAAAACAACAAATACTTTTTCATCTCAATTGTGGGCTATCAAAAAATGAAAAAGCCATAACGTTGCAAA
>VTPC01000594.1:115070-134299 GCA_011009095.1 Ignelater luminosus
ATCACATCTAACTACTTACACGATTGTTGGTGTTTATGATACATTCCTTGTGAGGGGCTTTGCGGGGGCCTTATTGATGTTTTTGTTAACGCTTTTAGTACGTAGCATATTAGGAATATCAAATACGAGATGTAAATTTGAATGGGTGGAAAATGTTGGGGCTGTTAATAACAAATCCTTCTTGTTCTTACAAAAGTGGGATTCAGAAAAGCAGAAGCGTGCGAAAGGAAAGTTCTTAGAAAAAAGAGATATGAAATAGAGTGACAAATAAACAATAACAATCAGATAGAACAGGCTTAGGTGGCTGGAGTATCTGAAGACAAAATGAAAAGAGTAGTAAAAGAAATTCCCAAAAACGAACCAGAAGTACCTTAAAGAAGCTATATTAAAGATTATATAAAAGTTAAATATATAAACTTAGAAAGCTATTGCAGCAGGTCTGAAGAGCTGTTCTGTTATTAAATATTCTAATAGCCTGCAATAATTCATGAATTGCATTGTAAATTGATGTATTAGATCCCTTGAATGGTTGATGTTAAAGTGTAGATACAACCAAATCACTATAAAACTTGCATCCATGGGTAGGTAGCAGCAACATAATATAAGTAAAAATAGTAAACTTCAAGGGCTAAGGTTATGGCCAGGGCTAAAGAAGATTTTTCTCGATATCTTTACTATCCAGTCCAATAATGTCTTTCATCTCTAACATTTCTGTTAGCATACTCAGAGGTTCTGGTCTGGTTATGGTACTTTGTCCGGGCTAATTCGCCTTTGTTTATATGTTTGGCACAGTTCTAAAGCTGAATGCCATACATCCAGATATCGGTTAAAGGATCTGTTTTATATTAATATTTTGTTATGTATTGACAGTTGGGAATTTCTCCCCCTAAAAGCCGATACATTTTGCAATGTTTTATATTGAGTTTTTCTCGTTTCTTTTTGACATGAGTCTTCCATCTTAGTTCGGCATCTAATAGTTTTACTGGTAGAGTTGACATGAACTGATTTTCGTTGGTTCAGTTTTATTTTTCATTTTTCGGTCATATTGTCTGTAAAGGTCGCTAGCGCTGCATTCTCAATCCGCAGGTACACGATTGGTGCTAGGACTCTGTCTTGTGGGATTCCGAATCTAATTTCTTTGAGTTCTGAAGAAGCGTGTTCTTGCTTTATTCTGAATAGTCTTATCAGAAATATAAGACTGCATGAGCGCTACGAATTGCTCTTTCTCGAGTATGTTGGTAATTTTACGAACCTGCTCTAAACCCAAAATGCTCATTTGGCATTAATTTTTTATTCTCTATTATGATTTTGAGCTTTTTAATAAAAAGATTTTATCTTGAAACAATTGGTAATAGTGATATATCGGTTTGTATGATTTTTCCTTGTGTTTGTTAAATTTAATTAAAATAATTAGAATTTGTTTAGAATAATCTGCCTGTTAGAATGCTTGCTTTGCAAAATGATATGACCTTTCTTTGTTTAGGTGACCAAATAGATCTTGTCCTCTTTCTTATTATCCAAAATAAATAAAAGTTGTTCTGTTTGTATTTTTTGATATTTTATTATTACTCGGTGCTTACATTGCAGTATTATACGTACTAAGTCGAGTTAAAGAAAAGGTGATACAAGATAAGTTTGTAACCACCTCCACCTTTTGGAAAGAAATATTCAAGGTTTGTCTGGTGTACATTTTGAACTTTACCGAGACTCGATTTGTCTGGACTTTGACATAATTGTGATAATAAATAACATTTACATATTTCTAATAATCGAGTAACAAGTTATGATGACCTAAAATCTTCTCTATAGAGGAAAGATATGTACTTTCTAGATACTAACAGGACTTTGTTACTCATTTCCCAAATGACAAATGTGTAGGCAATTCAGCAAAAATAAATTAATTATTGTCTCTTTTTGCACTGTGACTTAAATGAAGATTGATATTAAGATTGATAATGTCTTTTAAATTACGAAGTTAGGTCGAATTTCTTTTGAACAGTTTAGTGAAGCGAAAAGTTGATGATGATTAATTATATGTGAAACATACATACAAGCGTTGTTCCGTTTTGTAAAATTAAGATTACTAATACATATTATTTGTACATGATTTTGAAAATAATGGTATTGGTCACTTTTCAATGACCAAACAAAATTTTTCAAAAAGGGGAATTTTAAAAATTAATAATTAATGATATTTTAATCTTATCTTGTTTGTTCATAACTTTCTCGTAAACAGTGATAAATCCTAGACGCAATTAATCGGTTCCGATTAAGTTCTTAAAAGTGTGACCGCAAGAGTTATTGAATTTTTATGAATGAAGTTTGTAGGCTTTATGGCTCATTTATTAAGGCATATATCCGATACATTTATTAAAATTCTTTTAAAATGATTCAATTATTAATACTGAAACGCTTTCTATTATAATTAATTATAAGGTTAAAACTATTTTATACCATAAATTTTGTTAAATCACTTATCTTTCATCATTTTATCTTGGTTCTATTAGCAATATTTCCTTTTAAATGTTGAAAATTAAAAAATTCCACACATTTATAATAAAGTTTTGAGAAAACAATGCAAGTAAATTACGTAAAACAATAATAGAATTCTAACACCGGAAGAATTTATCCAATTCCTGAGAAAGAAAAAATGAGAGAAAAAAATAGCAATAAACACATACGCACGTAGCCTTGATATTTTCACTAGAATATTTAAAAATAATGAACTGGTTTACCGAGTGAATCATATACATTGATTCAACCACCTGTACACATGTAATAATAAAACTGCGAAAACTAATTTAGGTGTACAACCTCTATGGGTTTCCCTTCGGTTTCCGACGAAGCAAAATCCCAGCAGCTACTGGTATATATATATATATATGTGTGTGTATATTTTTATTTCATTATTATTATTATTTTTTGCTACTTTTTAAACTACTTTATCAACCCAGCAATTCAGCAGTGTTCACTTCAGTATCTGCTGGACAGCACAAGGAAGAAGATGATCGTGACAACTTTTGTATTTGTAGTGTTGGGAGTTGTAATTTCTTCGTCTTCTGGTAGAAGGGTACCTGTAAGGGATGTTACCGTTTCTGATCATGGTTTAGTGGGATATGTAAATCGACCTAAAGGTATGTGTTTAATTTTCTTGTTTTTATTTTTTATTTATTCAACCATTTTCATGAAGTCCATGACACAGAAAGATACAAGTTGAATGGTTTTATTTAACAAAACAATTTGAAAAAGTTAAGGTCAGAATATTTCAAATAGATAAATGATAATGTTATTGAAAATGGTGATATTAAAATTCTTTTCTGATTTGAAATTCTAAACAAAAACGTGCAAACGTATCTTTAAAAACAACCTTGTACGTACTTGAACTATTATTATTGTTGCTTGTATCTAGTATTATTTTTATAATAAATCTCAAATCTTCAAAAATAATGTTTGTGATATTATACTTGTAATAAGTTTCCAATATGTTTCTAAAAGGAGTTTTTTTTTATTAACATAAAAGCAAGGAAAACATCACGTCAATAAAACCAGTTAAAATTACTGATCCTAGGGGCATAATAATTAATTAACTTCAGGGTAATTGTAAATTGTTAAAACGTGCCCATTTATTTCATGAGGAAGAGTTTTTATTGAAATGTAACATTTCGTACTTGCACTAAATAAAAAAATATGATAATGAGGTTGATTTATTATTTGTTATTTCGTTATTCTTTAAATTCTCTGTGAAATTTGTAATAATTAATTTTATTACGTATGAGTTATTACATTAAATTATAATATACAAAAATTACGTCAGCAACAATTGTCTACTATAATTTTTATTTTCATCTTCATAGTGTTTTTTTATTTTTTTATTTATTTTTTATGGCGTTTAATTCTAGTAATAATGTTTTTCAATTAAAAATTTATAAAAAGAAAACTTTCCCAAGAGTAACCGAAACGTCGATATAATAATAATTAGTGTTTCGTATGGCATCTTACCAGATATATAGAAATACGTCATGCTATTAGTAGATTTCGCATTGGAAAACTTGGAATTTGGGAATTTCGACGTTTGAATATTTTATGTTATTTCTAAATCAGGTATGCATACTTTATAATTATGATAATATTCCAAAATTGTTCTTATGTGTGGTTGTTTGAGAAATTCCCACTGTTAGAATTTTCACACTGTTTAGTTGAAGCCAAGATTTAATAGAATATCAAAAATCTACAGAATTATTGGTCGCCATAATCAGTCACAATATCTTGGTTGATATTAACATTCCTTCGAAAATGATGACATTAATTAATCTATTTTGAAAAAGGAATTTAGGAAATTTGAAAAACATAGATACTATTGCTGGTAGACACGTATTGACCAGAACCTTGATTTTAGTTCAAAAATGTGAAAATTGTAAGAATGATTTGTTGGTTATTTTAAAATTTGCTTTACACTTTCGTTTAATCTTGTTTGGGAATTTTATAACATTTCGAAATTCCAAACGCAATTTCAATGTTCAAAAAGAACATTAATCAAATTACCAAGATATGATTAAAAGACTAAACCTATCATCTTTAAAATTATTCTGTTTATGTCTTAATGGATTTTCCATACCTCCTCGTATCTTTCTGTAAATGGAAAACTCTCTTGCTTTAGTGTCTTATCATATTAGATGTTAATTATAGCTTGGCGTCGAATTGTTTGCATATAATTTCTATGCGAAACACCATTACAATTATTAATCGCTTACTAGACGAAAAGAAAAAAAATTAAAAAGATATTCATAGAATTTTAAAAAGTCTTTACTGCAATGATATAATATTCTAGACAGTAGGACTTTGCATCTCATTTTAACCACATTTATTTATTAATTATATAAAATGTGGGTGTCTGTTATTTTATAAGATAATGATACCTCATCAAAATATTTCCTTTCTAAATTATTGTAACCACTAATTGTCTTTG
This sequence comes from Ignelater luminosus, assembly GCA_011009095.1. Lineage (NCBI taxonomy): Eukaryota > Metazoa > Arthropoda > Insecta > Coleoptera > Elateridae > Ignelater > Ignelater luminosus. The sequence goes on from VTPC01000594.1 coordinate 120,037, forward strand.
ACATTTACATATTATTTGAAAGAACACACATAAAAAATAGTTCATTTGATAATATCCACACCTGTTGATCGATATTTTAAACTAGCTATTTCCGCTTGCGGTTTTATATGACTTAACAATACTTGATTACTTATCCCGTGTTATTGTATTATCAAAAAACAAGCGAAAATTAAAATGATTATTAGTTAATTTTGATGTCACTTCCACAGTCAAGGTTAAACATAATTTTAGTACTTCGTAAATTTATTACATTCTGTTAACCTTTTGTTTATTTTTTTACAGAGACTCAAAAATCTGGTTTTCTACAAGGTCACAATGTTCAGAAGCGATCACCTCATGGGTCATATGTCATTTATGAATATCCTCTCATCAGTACAGACACCAACAATAATTTTAATGGTGAAGTATTTAGTAGCGAAGAAACTAGACATGTAGGATATGCAGGATATCCCTATAATGGATTTCATTCATTCTTGCCTTATCCTCCAACACATCATGGTCCTAATCCTGGGGCGTATCCACCCACGTTTAGTCAACATAATAATTACCCGGGACATTTCGGTAATGATAGATGGGGTAATGATTTTGTAAATAAGCCATGTAATGGACATGGTTGTGAATATGGACCTAATGGTCAAGGGCACGGACATGGACATGGACAAGGACACGGATATGGACAAGGACACGGACATGGACAAGGATATGGAAATAAACCAGGCCATGGACATGGATATGGACCGGAGCATAATCATGGACATGGCCAAGGACAGGAAGACGAATGTAATTTCCCGCCAGGACATGCTTATGGACATGAACAAGGACAAGGACACGGACACGGACACGGTCACGGTCATGGTTACGGTCATGATCACGGTCACGGTCACGGTCATGGTCATGGTCACGGCCACGGTCACGGTCACGGTAATGGTCAAGGACACAAGTTTGATGATTGCGATGATGACGATAGTAATAAAAGCAACGAAGCAATTGAAATGACGCCTTCTACAGAAAGCGTTCCACCAGTGACACCAACACATAAAGTTCCAACAGTTACAAATCCACCTCCAACATTTACAAATCCACCTCCAAAAGTTACAAATCCACCTCCAACAGTTACAAATCCACCTCCAACATTTACAAATCCACCTACAACAGTTACAAATCCACCGCCAACATTTACAAATGCACCTCCAACAGTTACAAATCCACCTCCAACAATGGAACCGATAGATCCAGTTTATGATATAGATGTTCGACTTGGATCAGGTGATAAGAAGTAGAATCGATTTATAAATGTTAATGACTGTATTAATTTGTTAATTCACAATTAACAAATGCTAACTGTTCTTGCCATTGATTTTTAATGTATCATTAAATTATTTCTAAGAATTAATAGGTAATCGAGTAAAATTAATTATTTGTAAATACTTAAATATTTTTTAATAATAAAATGAAGCTTTATTGCAATTTCTTTTTATTTAATTTAAAATTAAAATGCAGTAAGTTTTCAAAATGTCAAGATGTCAAAAAACCTTCTTCTACAAGGCGGACTAGGTCATAAATAATTGGTACCAAATTATTGAATAACAGATTAAACGAATTTATGGTTTAAGCTTGTAGTAAATAGATTAGCAAAGCATTACTTTTGCAAAACTTGATTTTTTGAACGCTCCCAACATAAATTAACTTTTAACTCTGATTGTATACTAAATGTCAGTACAAAATGCTAATTCCAACAGTTAAAAATATTAATTACATGAAGAGTTCCGTCTATTTCCCGAAGTAATTAGCGAACTTGAAACTTAAAGTTTGTGTAAAGCACTCTTAAACTACGCATCACAAAGTTTGCATTTAGCTACGGGCGTTTAGAATGATTTTTTGTTGCTAAGTTCAACAATTCAAATTGACGAGTTAAATTTCACTCGCATAAATTATAGATTGCGAGTAATTAAGTTTCTGCCAACGATAGCTGGTTTATGCAAGAAGAATCTGCTTTATAAAAAAAAGAAAAAAACTATGTGTACGAGAACAATAATTAGGCGTAGGAATTTTCTTTCTTAAAAGACCTTTTCTGGCTCACGGAATGCCAAATCAAAATTTCAGTTGTATTTCTAAGTAAGAACAATCATTATTTCTCAGCGAATCCCTCAGAAATTTGAGCACTGATCACGTTACATCTTATCGTGACTATTACACTTGCTGCGCGGAGGGAATTTTCCCTTTTTTGGAAATACCACGAAAATTGCGTGTGATTACTTTATCTGTTCGACGCAGCAAGTATGGCAGTCACGAACTCAACAATTAACTAACATCACACTTACTTGAATTTTCCGAAATATCTGAACTCAGGATTTGAATAGTTGAAGCCTTTCCAAATCTTAAATAAAAGAATCCAAAACACGTGATAATTTTTTGTCAATAAAGCATTCGTTCAGGAATAAGCAAGCTCGTATAACAGCGAAACACGTTTGCATATTTTATTGTTTGGTTAAAATTGTTTGCGGTTTGCCCATTCCTGGATTAGTTCATTACCTCTCGAGAAAGATTTTTTGCAGTTTGGGGTTTCTTCCGTCAAGGTGGAAAAGTTCAGAAATTGTCTGGATTACGAAACGAGAATTCTCCAATAAATTTATTGGTGTTATTAGTGGTTTATCTTATTTGTTAATTATAGACTGACCAAGGCAGGTAAGTCGAGAAGTTTACAGAAACAATAAACACTTGAATGATGCCAAAACAGTTAGGTTTAGAATGTGCTTGTAATTAGCATTGAGTCATTCATAAGAAAAATATCAAAATATACAGAGTGTTTTATTTATAAGAATGTAAATACTTAGAAGAAAAGCATTTGTTAACTTGGCGTAGGTTAGCAATAGTGCGACTGACCGGTATAGTCATCTGATGGATGATCGTCTGATGAAAATGTCTAATCATTAATAGGTGGACCTCAATCGCCTGATCATCTTTTGGCTAGTCCGCCCCTAAATAAAATATTTCATTTATCCTTCTGTGGTATAACCAAAGTGGTAAGAAAAAACTTTCAACGAATTCAAATTCCGAAGCCTACTTTTATCATGCGTTGCCGTTGACGAGCGTAAATTTGAAATTAGGGATACAGTTCATGTTGAAAACATTAGCTTTCGCTAAAAAATTTTTAATTAAATCACAAAAATAGAATCAAAAAACTTATAATAAAAAATTTAACGAAATTTATCTCCAAAGAAAGTACAAAATAATCACACCAAGAAAGCTGACATCTTCAACATGGGGCTGTATTTCAAATTGCAAACAGTACGAATGTCGACGAGGGTAAACGGTTAAGCCCGAGCATAGTTTCTGGATCATTGCTTGTGTTTAGTGTTAGTTTGATTTTTATAATATCAGAATAATAACTGTCTCTCTTTCTCTATATTTTTCGATTTAATATAATTGAAGAATCTGAAAACAAATTGCTCACAAAAGTTTTCCGAAAAGTCATGTCAGATCAGTTAACTCCTTCTGTTGAAAATCCTTAGTGTATCCATGCCCACCAGACATAGTGTAAGTATAATAATACCATAATACAAATAATATATCTAAACTAGAATAATTTTCAATTGGTTGCTTATAGTTCTGCTTAATCTACTGAGTACAGCTTTTATTTGTAACACTAGTCTTCGAAATCGTAAGCCATAATAGCACAGACTTCTTTGCTCGATTGCAGAAACAATGCAATTTTGCCTCTTCTTTCTCAAAAAACAGACTTGGCCTAGATTATTCACAAGGGAACCAACAGTGGGCGGTTGGCTCCCGGCGCACCTGTCATTGCTGCAGAGACTCCACCATTCTGTATTTGTGTGTGACAATGCCATAAATTTAATGAGCTCATGAGATGAAGAAGAAATTATTCATTTTATTCATTTAGCTATGGCAAGATTAAAATCAATTCCAAATGAATTTATACAGCAGACCAGAGCTCTAACCAATTGAGCTTAGCCAGTTCTTCCTCAAGCTTTTCTATGTAGTTAATACGAATTACAAGACAAATATGTAATGCACCTATTGGTTAGAGCTTTGGTCCGGAGAACCAAGGTTATGGGTTTGATTCCCATGCAAATTCTAAGCTTTCTATATGTAGAAATCATAATTGTTTACCCACGAAGATCTTGAATTTTTTTTTCCAATTCCACAAAACTTTTTATGTGAGTATTCTGGAAAATTTAATAGCCACCTTATTTCCTTTTCTGTGCTGTTTATGTAAACTACTACATAGTCTTTGCTTCTCTAGAATCTTCTGAAAATGTAACTTAATTGTGTCTAGTGCGTATTAGTCTAGAATTACGGTAAACAGTTGTCTCCAGAATTAGAGCTGAACTTGACTAATTACACCGTCAAAGTGTTAACTTTCGAAAGGATATATCTTTCCAGAATATATCAAAAACATCTACCAGGCGTCAAATATTTGATATAGGTCTAGGCGAGTCAAAACTAACTATATGGCTATGGCAGTAGGTCCTGTTTCATGAACTAAATTAAAATTTTAATGCGCTCAACTTTTTTGACTCTTTCGTTGTCGTTAGGATTATCATGACAGTTTACTATACTAGGGTTCACCAAAAGACGGAGTGATCAGGTTAAAGCCGTGTGCTCAAGCCAGGTTCAAGCTCTTCTGCTTCTGGTTTCTTCTATGTTGCATTAATTCTAAGGATAAGAAATAAAAGGCGCTTCCTTAAGTTGATGTAGTAATTTATATTTTTCTACCGGTTTCGACACAATATGTCATCTTCATTCTCCTGAAGATGACATATTGCTGAAAAAGAAAGCAGCTCGAATCTTGCTTCCTTTATTTTTTATACAGTTGTAAAGAGTCACAATTTCCAGATTTGATCTAACTTCAAAGCTTAATATCTCTGGTGCGGGACCAGATAAAAATTTGATTTTTTTTTGGATATTATGCACCTCTACGGTAGTAAACTGCAGTAGAGATTCCAACTTTGATATTTGCGTATTGTGGGAAATATCAAATTTCCAAAATGTTCCTGTTGAGAAACAATAGGTTTTAGTGCTTTTTTCACGCCGTAAAAAATATTTGCTCACCCGGAATGCAAAAGTGGTAGATCCGAGTTTTGCTCTCTGCGGCCTAAACGATGTATATTGGTTGATGAAACTGGAACACATTTTGTTTGTGTTTGTATTTGCCAACAGAATGTAAAACTTATGATAGATGGGGCAAAACTTCATATGGATTAGAAAGATTTAATGAACTTGATGTGATCGTAATAGTTATGACTGTATAATGAACTTTTGTGATCAATGTTCTGGTAAACAAGCCCTGCTTGATATGCTGAGGGAGTCTGATGAAGAAGATTTTATGCCCGATAACAGGTCAGATGTGATTACTGCTATCAAATCACGAAATGACGTTTTTGAGTTTGTAGCAGAAGAACTGCCAAATCTCAAAGTTCATCACTAGGTGTCAAAAGTTCAAGCTAGAGTTTTGAAAAAAAACAGAAAGAGGATATTGCAGAGACAGAATGTATAGTTCTAGCTGATTTCTCGGGAAATTTTACATTATTGTGGTTTAAGACGAAATACAAGGATATCACTAGGTAAATGATCAGGCCACAATGCACCCATTTGTAATCTATTTAAAAGGAGGAGAAAAAATAGAAAGCCACAGTCTTTCTGTTTTAAGTGACTGCAGGGCGCACAGTACCGTAGTAGTCCATGCTTTCCAAGCAAAAGTAATTGAACATATTAATGGGCTTAAACTAGGAATCAAGAAAATTATTTATTTCTCTAATGTAAGTTCAAGTCAGTATAAGAACAAAAAGAATTTTATAAACATCAGCGATCATGAGAAAGACTTTGATATTGGAGCAGAGTGGTACTTCTTTGCTTCCTTGATAAGATAAGCGCAAATCTCAACTATTTATTGTCTTAGTGAATATAAACATACCTTATTTGCTAAAGATAAGCGCAAATTTCAATTATTTATTGTCTTAGTGAATATAAACATAGTTTATGTGCTAGATGAACGCAAAGTTCAATCATTTCATTGTTTTAGTAATTATAAATATACTTTAATTGCTAAAGATAAGCGCTAATTGCAATTATTTCATTGCCTTAGTGAATATAGACATACCTTAGTTGTTAAACAGGTGTACATCTAAATCGTTTCATTACTTCAGAAAATATAACCAATACTTATTTACTAAGCTCGTACACATCTGTCATTACAAATTTAGAATAAAGCCAACAAAATGACTACGCTAGAAGAGCTTAAAACTAAAAGATCTGTCATAAAACGAAATATGACACGTTTCAAAAATTTTAGTGGAACACCTGACAAACAAAATCCTGACCCAGTTAATTTAAAACTTCGTCTTAAAAAACATATGCTAATTCTTGAGGAGTACGATACGACTCAGGATAAAATTGAAGCACTGGATTCAACAAATGGGGATCATGAAGTTGAACGAACCCAGTTTGAAAACGACTTTTATTCTGTTGCTAGTTTGGCAGAAAATTTAATATTACAATTTGAAAAGGTAACGATATCCACTGTGGTGTCTAACGTCGAACAGTATAGCACCGTTAACAATAACGGAAGCTGTAAGTTACCAACCATGCCCCTGCCGACCTTTGATGGTTCGCCAGGCAGTTGGGCCTATTTCAAAGAGTCATTTCAGTCACTTGTCCATCATAACTCAAACATTCCAACCGTCCAAAAATTCCATTATTTAAGATCAAGTCTTAAGGGTGAAGCGTGCGACTTTATCAAAGATTTAGAAACTTCGTCTGCTAATTACGAAATCGCGTGGAACTTAATTACTGAACGGTTTGAAAACACGCAACTGCTAATTAATAACCACATTAAGGAATATTTTCGGCTTCCATCTATAACTAAAGAATCTTATCTAGCGTTGCGGCAGTTATTAGATGGGTTTATAAAACATTTGCGGTCTATTGAAAAGTTAGGCCAATCAATTGATTATTGGGACATACTGGTAGTTCATGTGATTACCGAAAAATTAGATCCGGTAACGCGTCGCGATTGGGAGGGCGATTGCAAACCATGAACTCCAGTGAATTAGTCTCGAACTCCTCAAAACAAGGCCAAGTTAACAAAAAACCTAGTAAAATTAAAGCAGTGGTGTCAAACCAATGGATGAGTACTGTCATTTGCAAGTTTTGTAAGGACCCGAACCACTATATAAATACATGCAGTAAATTTATAAACCTGATACCGGAACGGAGGTTCGCGGAAATAAAAACTTTAAATCTTTGTTCTAATTGCTTTAGAGATCACAAAGTTAAGGACTGCAAATTTTTTTGCAAGTTATGTCACAAAAGACATCATACATTGCTTCACTTCGATAATGGTGGAAATTCTATAGGTTCTAGTTCTGAATTCAGTTCAAATTCCAATGAAGTTGAAACCTTCAACAATTCAAATACTGAGGGTTCAACAGCAGCTTACTTCAGCACTAATTTCGTACAAACTTTATTATCTACTGCAAAGATTAAGGTCCTAGATAAGCAAGGTAAAGAACACAATTGTCGGGTATTACTAGACAGTGGCAGTCAGTCCAACTTCATCACAGTCGAATTGGCTGACAAATTAAAACTAATCAAATTAAAAGAGAAAATGTCAATTACAGGCATAAATGAAAGCTTTTCCATGTTAAATACAGTACACTAGTGACAATAAAGTCGTCATATCATTCTTATAGTGATCAAATTAACTGCCGTATAATACAAAAGATTACAGATAATATACCTACATGTTCGTTTCCCATAGCTAGTTTAAACATTTCACATAATTTACCTCTTGCTGACCCCGAATTCAATGAATGCGGTCAAATTGACATGCTTGTTGTTAGAACTTGTTACAAAGGGGAAGGATAAAGTTAGGTAACCAAAAACCTATGTTACACAAAACACTTCTAGGTTGGATAATTGCAGGTGAAATGAACGGACATGATGTCAACAGTTCAAACTGTTTCTTACTAGCAAACAATGAAATTGAAAAGGGTCTAATGCGTTTTTGGGAAACTGAAGAATACACATCCTCGGTTCCTTGCTCCTCAGAAGAGCAGGAAGCAAAAGAGTATTTCAAACAAACTATCACAAGGGATCAGCACGGTAGATTTATTGTAAAATTTCCGTTAAAATTGTCCTCGAAAATTTAGGTGAACCCAAAGAAATGGCAGTTAAGAGGTTCAAATCACTAGAAACTAGATTGAACAAAAACCCAAATTTAAAAGCAATGTACAGTAAATTCATGGATGAATATATACAGTTAAATCATATGACAAAGTTAAGTGAAGTCCTTAATGCAAATCATAACGTTTCTAAGTTGATCGTGCAACACGAACATGTGCGATTACTACACGCCGGTCCGTTACTTACCTTATCCTCATTACGCAAAAGATTCTGGATTTTGTCGGCGAGAAATTTGATCAGACGGGTGATACACCGTTGCATAGTTTGTTTTAAAAATAATCCTAGAGATACAACAAATCTTATGGGTAATTTACCCATAGCACGCATAACTCCGAGTCGACCCTTCTTAAATAGTGGAATTGACTACTGCGGTCCCTTCAATTTAAGAGACAGCAAATTACGAAAATTTAAAGTAACGAAAACTTATGTGTGTGTTTACGTGTGCTTTGCAACGAAGACAATACACCTAGAGGCAGTAAGCGACCTCACCACAGAAACGTTTATGGCTTGTTTACACCTTAAAAGGTTCCTTAAATCATCAGAAGGCGAACTATTAAATCAGCTAGGTCAGGAAGGTGTTAGTTGGCATTTTATACCACCCAAGTCTCCTAATCATGGAGGACTTTGGGAAGCAGGCGTAAAGAGTTGCAAATATCATTTACGGCGTGCGATAGGGGACTCAACTCTGACTTACGAAGAGTTTTCGACTGTTCTCGCTCAAGTCGAATCGTTCTTAAATTCACGGCCTCTGTATCCTTTTTCAAATGATCCCAACGATCTCCAAGCCCTTACCCCAGCGCACTTTATAATTGGCGAGCCATTGACGACCATTCCAATGTCTGACGTCACGAATCTGAAGGAGTCGGCAATAACTCGGTTCCTAAGATGCCAGCAAATAAACCAAAGATTCTGGAAACGATGGAGTACAGAATACATTGGAGAACTCCAAATCAGAACCAAATGGAAGGACAACTGCAAGCAGCTATTTCAATTGGATTCGCTGGTCATCATCAAGGAAGATAACTTTCCTTGTCAGAAATGGAGCCTTGGTCGAGTGATGCAGCTTCATCCTGGTGACGACGGAATTACCCGGGTTGCTACGGTGAAGATATCCATTGGCGTTTACAAACAACCTGTTACCAAACTCTGTGTGCTCCCAGTGAGTTCATGTTCTTGGTTAATTAGACTGTTGAAACCTTGCCGCAACCAACGTAAGTCGGAAGCTTTCAAAGGAGGCGGTATGTCCGGGCAACTTAACCCATAAAAGGTCAAACATCTGGTCCGTGAGAGGTGGCAATCCAGCCGCCCGTGCATCGGATGCATTAGCGACCCTTAAGACTAAGAAAACATAATTCGAAGTGTGCAGTCGTGTTTTTGGTGATCGGTAAATGCTTATGGCAGACCGACGAAATTGTATTACTAGTAGTAGTTAATTCGAGTTAGTTCTTAGTGTACAAAGTCAACAATCAAATAAATACTACATAATTAAAAACAGCATAATATCCAAAAAGTCAAATTTTTATCTGGCCCCCCACCAGAAATATTAAGCCTTAAAGTTAGGCCAAATCTGGAAATTGTTAAATTGTATAAAAAATAAAGGAAGCAAGATTCGAGCTTCTTTCTTTTTCAGCATGAAGTGTTTTGCGATATGTACTAGCACAAACAGAATTAACGTTGATATTGCACCCCTTCCATAAAAAACACCCCTTCAAATTTTTTTAAATTGTGTCACCAAATTTCAAGAGCAATTTGCACATATTAAATGACAATTTAGGACTATAATGATGGGGACAAGAAAGATAGATCAAAGTTTAAAGAAAACAATACTTTTTATTTTAAATGTCTATGACTAACCAGTTCGTAGGAAATTAATCTTCCGTAGATGTCTGCAAACGCAAAAATAGGAATAAAAATGACCGTCATTTCTAAACGCTTATGTATAAAAACAAAGTAATATGTGTTTTCGGCTACTCATACCTGAGGCAAATAACGGTAACAATATTAATTTTTTTAAATGGTCGAGCAACCTGGTTTGGACCACTTGGAATGGATTGACCCTCTGTTACGTATAGTTATTGATGCTACGGTTTACACAATTATAACTCACTACCAAACTTTAACTTTGTCCCCGCATTGTTTAATTCTACGATCAGACAAGAAACAAGAAAGGCAAAGCCCACCTGTCGTAACCTAGTTTTTTTTTATCAGACGTGTTTCCAAAACATTTTAAAGCTTCATTTTTCATTTTTCTTTGTTTTATCTTAGCTTATCATTCTTACATAATTTAGAGTTTAACAATCTAATAAGAAATTGGATCGCAACCAAGCTTGGCTGAGCTACTAGTAATTACTTAAATCGACGGAACGTGAAAACAACTTCAATGAGTACATTACTTTCTTTTATCTAGTTTTAAATCTAACCAGAACAAAGTATGTAATGATTAATAATTTCAAATTTGGTAGAGCTTCTCACTTGAGATATATAAAATTTTACATCTGAATACAAAAGAATCGTCAGTAATTTCCAACTGGCTTCAAAGGTGACTAAGTAGGTCTAAAATCTGTCATTAACGGTCTTACCGAATAACCAAGAAAACCGCTGTCTTGCTTTAATGTCAGTAGTAATTGTCTAATTAATACTGAATCATATACACCTCGTGATTTGGCTAATTACCCTCCCAGAGATTAATACAACGTTTTTATCATTTATGACCTTAACCTTTTTAACACAGTAGCAATTATGATTGATGGAATAGGTGCACAAAAGAGAACCTAATATGATGGTTTTTCCTAACCACGTTGTTTCTTTCTACATATCTATTCTTTCTAAATAGGTAGTTCCCTCTGGTTTTACATTAAATTGTTATTTCCTGTGCAAATTATTACGGAAATTTCCTACCTGTTATTTTTATAATTTTATAGTTTGTGAAGCTTCTTTAAATTAATTACTAGTCAATAAGGATTTGTTATTTGCCAAGAGCAAGTTAATAAAAAGCTAGTTCATCGTTTTGTTTCTTAGAATTTATTACATTGAGATGAATAAAACAAGAACATGATTAAGAATTAAAAAAATAGAATCAATTTGTTTTTTACAAAGATGAACTTCAATGTTAAGACTAAACAAATTATTTCCTTCATTAGATGTTTTTTTTTGTTAACTATGCTCCCTAATTTGTAGCGAACAAAAGATGATCAGTCTGTGCAAATAATATATTGATGATGGCTAATTGGCTACGCACGTCTGCGAGAAATAAAGAAAACAATGATTTAGCTTAAATATACAACAAATAAAAATCGAAAATATTGTGTAGAAGTCGTACCGTCAATAGTCGAAGTTCCATATAATGATGATATCGTTTGAAGTATTTTTTTGTTGCTCGAAGGGCTAATACCAATAAGAAACAATTACTTTTTTGTTGCAGATTTTAGTTTCTCCAAAACTTCACACTTACAAGACTTATTCTCATTCTTAGTGGGTTGCGAGAATGGAATCATCCTTCTGTCTCTTCAACCTTCAAGTGAGTGAGTAGATGCAAATTCTCTTTCACAAGCACTTAGGAGCTTTATAATATAGGTAACCGTCCTTATTTTCTTTTATGGCACTTAGAACTTGGTTGTAGATATTTCAAACAAGCACTCCTTGGACCACCGATTTCAGAAGTGCTGACGCATTTGTTCTACGTGTTACCATCGAGATATCGATTTTCTTAAGTACCTGTTAGTACTGACTAGTAAGGCGCTTCTCCGCTTGGATTTTCAGAAAGAGAGCAAAGAAGCCTTGAGTTGAAGCACGTTTCTACATCAACAAAGTGTTTTGTTTCCGACAATTTTGCGAACGTGCGTCTTTTTTTTGCCAATAGAGATGATCTGGGAGGTATAAAAATTCCAACTAATTTTGAGCGTGATTAACAAACTGTTAATTGTTTCATCTTTGAATTGTTTGGATTAAAACATGTTTTGTGATTCTCTTCAAGTCCCTATGAAATCTCCCCATTATCTGAATATACAGGATGATCTACCCAAAAAAAACAGACTGGATAACTCTTACCAAAGTGATTTTGCAAAACAGAAAAAAGCAAATTGGGAGCGGTACTTTTTTTTTGACAAACATTTCATACTCCCAACTTCACCTTCAAGTTTTCAAATAGCAGGAGAGTTCAAGTAGTTGACCATTAGAAAGACCTTTTATCTCCTGTATTTATCAGTCTAGAAGATATGTGGTGTTAAATGTAAAACATACAAGTCTTCATAATCTTCATATTATAGAACCAGTCCGTTAATTAGTAGCAAAGACAAGTAATTGTTCGCAAAGATGACTTCCAACATTCATACAATGATAGAGGCTCTATTTAAAATATTGTTTCGCATTCTGGAGTACTTTGACGACATTCATTGTAGATACGTTGACGTAAATCTTCTAAAGAAGCCAGTTGTGTTCTATAAATTTTACATTTTAAGTGATCCCACAAAAAAATCCAATCGAAGGACCGAGAAGGGCATATAATGGAATGGAATAAATCTGATCTAAAATTAAATACTCACGAACAGACAGTGCATAATGCGGAAGAGCTCCGTGCTGTTGGAATATCAATTGATCTTTGAGGGAATGTTCATCATTCTCGATAATATTAGTTAGCACCGCATCAATGAAGTCTTGTGGCAATTCTAAATACATATCCGCAGCCAAATTACCAGATAGAAAAAAGGGACCAACGAGATAATCACCGAAAATGCCAAACCAAATATTTAATTTTTGTGGTTGTTGGGTACAGATTGGGTAGAATATCCTCCTATTAGAATCTTTCCAGTAGCGATTCACCGTATCAATTATAACAAAAGAGTATTTGTCGGAAAAACAGATATTAAAGAGGAAATTTGGATTATTTGTTTCCCGTTGACTTGTGACCTCACAAAATTGCAAACGATACGATCAAAGTCGTCTTCATTAAGTTTTTGTAGCAGCTAAGTTTTATAGGAATCCAGCGACACCTAGATTCAAAACCACCAACCGTACAGGAAATCAAGGAGATAATTCAATTCCTCAAAAATAACAAAGCATCAGGAGAAAACCAGACCACCGCAGAACTCTGGAAAAATGAAAGAGAAAATCTCATTATAAAACTCAAACAGATTCCGAATGATATCTGAAAAACTGGAAAAATCTGAGGACAGGAAAAATAAAAAAGTAAAAAAAGAAATAAGACAGACCCAAACAGTTATCGCGGAATCTCCTTTCTTTTAGTCACGTACAAGATTCTATCCAAAGCTCTCTTCAATCGTACGGAAACCCAACTGGATCAACAACTCGCGAATACCAAGGTGGATTCAGAAAAGGACGATCTTGCACAGAACAAACTATAAACCTGAAAAATTCGATAAAATACTTCCGCAACATATCCAACAAAAGTTATGTCATCACATTTGTTGATTTCAAAAAAGCTTAAGATTGCATAGACTGGGAATTCCTTTGAACTAGACGGAAAGACAAAAAACTTAATTAAGAAAACGCTTAATCGAGACAATATTGAAAGTGAATTTTATGGGGGAACTGAGCAAAGAGTTTAAAATAAACACGACAATACAAGGTGACGGACTATTCCCGTTGCTCTTTAACTGCGCCCTTGAAAAAATTGCAAAGGAATAGAGAAAAGCAGGTGCGCCAACACACCGCCTAGGATTAAAAATTAAAGGTGTAGAAATAGACTGTCTAACCTTTACCGATGACATAGTACTAATTGCCAAAATATCCCAGACGCACAAAAACATCTCTAAATATTACAAGCACAAGCAGCGAAAATCGGTCTACAAATTTCCTTCGAGAAAAAAAAAACAATTATGCCAGACATTAACTTAAAATTGGCAACAACAAAGTTTCTCGTATTAAAAAATTTAAATATCACCGAAAACTGCAACGAAAAGAAGTCCATAGAGTCAAGATTCCAGAAAATGGAAACCGCGTTTCAATTAACAAAAAAATACCTACAATAAAAAATGCCTCTTCTGGAACTGTAAAATCCGACGTTATACAACAGTGGTCAAACCAGAAGCGCTTTACACTT
>VTPC01000594.1:134699-155339 GCA_011009095.1 Ignelater luminosus
CTTTTCTGAAAAGCAAGACTACTAGACCCGATTGGTACTAACAAACACAAAAAGACCTTACAGAGTTAGGATCACCAGATCTACAGGATCGAAATACAATCAGAAATATCACACAAACATGGAGTTTCGAGGAACAAAAAAGAAAGAGAAAACAATAGGTCTGGACGGAGCAACGGAAAAACACTCCAACACCGAACTAACGCGCCGCGTCACCACCCCTTCGCCTCCGATGTTACCACACCGAGGAACCGCCGCTGCACCACCACCCCACAACACCAAACTGCTGCTGCCGCTACACACAACTACCGCAGCCACACAATAAACACACACACACACACACACACACAGGATGAGCGCGAACCGAACCGTTCTCTAAGTCGCTGACGCCACAAAATTCCTCCCCTCATCAGGCTGAAGAAGCTCCACGAGGAGCTTAAAACGGCCTCCCGCCTTCGGCGGGAATTTAACGATTGACTTGACTTGACTTGACTTGGAAAAACACTCACTCGCTGCAGATGGAAGAATTTTGGGCTAAAAGAAAGACGAAAACGTGTTGATTCCGTGTGGTCCTCAGCAGTTTTTTTCTGTCATTCCATGGTTAAATCTCGCTTTACTTTGTTGTGAAACCAATGAAATGCCTGCAAAATAAACTTACTTACGTTAGACCCAGTCCTAAAATAAAACTCTTTGTGAATATTAGTCCAGTAAAATAAGGCGAAATTAAGGCCAAATCTCGAAATGAAAGATACAAAGCTGGAAATTTGCATAGACCTTCGTCTCGATGTTTTAAAGACGGGCTGGAAAATCTCATAAGATATCGTGTCCGCTAATCAAGATATCAAAGGACAAAGGTCACGAAAATTGGTGTTTTTAAATATCTCGCTTCCTATGGCTCGTATGTCGTTGGAGGTTCTTACAGAACTTGTAGAGCATAAAATTCTCTACAATTCTTCGTTCTATGCATTTTTCTGTATGATTAGTCGTTTTCGAGATAAAGCACGGAGAGTGGGAAGCGCGCAACTATTTATAGGTTAACGCTATGTAAACTGCGGAGTTAGATGCATAGTCATTTTACGAAGTTAATTATATAATGAAATATATTATTGTTTGAGGTAGAATGCAAGACGGGTTTTTTGACATGGTATCCTCGATAGGCCTAATCCATGTGGTATTGATGTAATGCAATACACAACCTTCTAGTGAATAGTATCAGAAGCTACTCGGTTCACCTCTGAATACCATCACCAGTAGACATGCGTCTCAAGATCTCTCATCTTTGTTGTTGTCCTCTTCGTCTGGTCGCACAAATCCAATTTCCGGATCGTTATCGTCATCCTTGTTTTCCGTCACATTGGATTCTAAAACCTCAAGGACCTCAAGAACAAATTCATCTTCTGTATAAAAATCATTTGATATTGATGAGGCGTTGAAGCATGCTTGCCCGTGACACTGATCACAAACTGTGGAGTACTGCAACCCTCTTTTCCTACATTCACAGTTCATGCTACAACTTTTGTTGAAATTGCAGAAGATTCTATTCAATAGTTCGTCCGATGCTGGTGGCAATAATGTTGTTGTCGGCTTCAGGATCTCGTCTCTAGCTCCCACCCCCAGTTTTCAGGTTGTAAATCCTTCACTAAGCAGTCTGGATCTGGAAGTAGGCCCGATAGGTATGCTGACGAACTGCTGCAGTTGTAGATGGAAGAGATGATAATTCCACCGGTCTGTTGCGTCTTGTTGATTTCATGAATTGTGTGTACCTAAAATTGTCAATACAGTGTTCTGATCTTGAAGCATTATACATTGCTAAAAGAAGACGTATTCCATTTCTAAATAATGTATTTGGAGAGCAGTTTTCTTGTTGGAATAATTGAGCTGACTGGTACAAATCGGAGTTTCCTCGAACATTTTTATAATTTGCAGTTTTCCTTTGTTAAACAGGGCAGATATTGTGTCGCATCCACATTACTTCATTTAAAATATTTAATAGGAATAACGGTTTGTTAACTTTAATAATGACAATAATAATATTATATTATTATAACTAACTTCGTAAAGTGTGCTATGCATCTGGCTCCGCAGTTTACACAACATTAACCTATAAACGGATGCCCGCTTCCCCCTCTCCGCGCTCTATCTCGATAACGATTAATCATACAGAAAAATGCATAGAGAATTTTATGCTCTACAAGTTTTGTAAAAACCTCCAACGACATACGAGCCATAGGAAGCGAGATATTTGAAAAAAACCAATAAATAGAAAATTGTAAAGATTATTAAGACTTGCATGTTCTAGATTTAACACCCTGCATCTTTTAAAGAAATTCATCAAATTTACAAAATAAAATTGAGGAATATAGAGAGCTGGCTGGCCTTTCTAAATATGTACCATTTGAACTACCTTCCCATTTGAAATCTTGGAGGGGTTAGCGTTTCAGCATAGGGGTTGAAGTTTAAAGTACGAATTGTACGTCGAAAACTGCCACCCTCATAATAAAGATGATCTGATTTGCATTTTTCAAAAAATATTTTAATAAGAGTTATTTACTCTGTATGTTTGACTTGGAAAGGCTTTGTTGTTAAATCGCTCACTAACTAGTCGCTTGGTAGTAAAACAAACAGATAAACAGATTAAGATCTTTGTTATCTTATCTTCTTTTTATTAAAATGAGACCTGAATGGACAAGTGGACATATAGCAGAGCGCAAGCTATTTATACCCTGGATTTTTATCCTTTTGGTTGGCGAAAAGCAAAGTTGTAACGTGACCTTGCGTTACAAATTTAAAGTGACTCAGATTAACTGGGACTTGATTGGTCCAAGGCCGGCTAAAACTCAGCTGGTTGCCTTAGGCGAGGATACGTAGGTTATACATACAATTAAACACAGGAAGTCTGCAAGTATACATATTTAAAAAAGTTCAATCACAAGACCCCAAAAAAACAGTTATAGGCGCCACTGCTTTTTTAAATAAATAACAACGCAAAAACCGTTACAAAACATGTAGATAGGTCTACAGCGGTTAATAATTATCCCAAATAAGAAATATCATAAATTATACTTTTGAAAACAATGTAATCAAAATCTACAAATATAAATTTCTTAACCTAAAGCTAAATCTCAATAAAATGATCACCAGGTTCTTAATAATCTAAATACTACACGAATAAAAACATTTTTAAATTCAAAAGAATAAAAATTTTTAGCAAGAATAAATAAGGTTAAATTTTATTGTCGAGAAACATTAAGGAGGAAAAAGTTTACTTTATAAAATTTTACTGATTTGCCACTAAGAAAAATTTAATAATTCCCTACAAAATTCGTAACAAATGTAACGAACTTGGAACGAGAATTAAAAAAAAATATATCAAACCTACTCCGTAAAAATTCAAAGCGCTTTAGATCTGAAGCTAAAGGAATGGAAGAAAGTTGCAAATTTACGAAACACAAATAATTTCAATTAACGTTCTCTCTCTTTTTTTAGAATAAAAATTTAAAATTTATTTTTAATTCATGAAATAAAAAAATATATGATAAGCATACACATTAGACGGTCTCAAAATTACTTTTGAATTTTCTTTATATTAAAAGGCAAAAATTAACAAGTGATATGGCTCGAAATCGGCGATTTTCAGAAATATTTGAAATTGATAAAAGATTACAATGATTTTTATTAAGGATAACGCTGTTGACATTAGATGTGGATTCGGCAGATTTTTTCAAAAAAACGAAAGGACCGTTGCTTCAACTGGAACAGATTTGAAACTACAGCATTTCTAGAGAGAGACGTCGTGGTGCAGCCAGGACATTTGCGGTAAACATAGAATAAAGGCGATAAGTAGTGAAAAAGCCGGTTTATCTTCCTTATTAAAAATCCGCGGAATAATTTCCATTAGCAAAAGCTTCGTTGTGACTGCCTTCCGAAAAAAGCTAAAAAAAAAACCTATCACTAGTAAGAAGAACAAAAAAGAGATATCTTACCCCGATCTTTAAGCTTTTTTATATAATATTACCGACCTTACCACCAATCGAACCGCACGAAACGCCAGTCAAAGACCGTTTTTACCCGAAGAAAATTTTGCAACTCGTAATCTCTCGTTTGACCATTCCGAACCATTTCACACAGCTCCGCAGGAAAATTGGTAAAAGCTTAAATTTATTTCTATTAAAAAGAAAACTTAATCCAGAACCCAATAAAAACTATTAGGGATTCCACTAACTAGATCCTAGGATTAACCAAATTAAGGAAAGAATTATCCTGCAAAAGTCGTTCAAATACCCGGAAGCTAGAAGCAGCAGTTTACTAAATTGTTGCAGTTTCGTATATCCTGTGTTCCACTTACAATAATAAGAATAAGTAAATCATCAACCCTGAATGATTTCAACGAAGAAATTTCGAAAAAAATTTCAAGAAGATTGAATTAATCCCTCGGTATAAACTCCATTATCTCAACCATCTCTCTCCAAACAAGAGAAAACTATATAAAAATTAAAGAAACCCGTAGAAAGCACAAATCAACCAACCTCATGTGTGTGACGGGAAGTAACCGTTAGAAAGTATGCACAAAATGTTTTGGTAAGACTATCAGAACATTTCATCTCACGTGATTTCGCTATTTTGCAATCTTCTTCCTAGTCTAAATTGTACCACTCTTGTCTAAAAATGGATTCAAAGTTTTTAATTTGTGATCTCTCGGCACGGCTTTGCTTACTTGGTTCTTTTACAATTCTGTCCGATTGCAATCGAAGTTATTTCGAACTATAGAAAGCAGTTCCTTTCAGACAAATTCTAATGTTTCAAAGTTGAAGACTAGTTTAGCACCGTTTGCATAAACCAATAATGTACAAGCTGCAAGGATGCAGTGATGGATTTAGGCTTAAGCCCGCGAGGCCCGGGCCTAGGGTGGCAAGATTTGAGGAGCGCCAAAATTTGAGACGCCGCAAAATTCGAGAAACGGCAAAGTTTGAGAGACGATAAAAATTCGAAATTCAGGAGTTTCCCGGTGACTCTATGAAGAAATTTTAGAAATGTTTCAAAAATATTACTTTTTTCTACCGGAGAATTATACTTTAACATGGTTAAGTTGTAACGGTACTTTTATTAATATTAGAACTTAAAAAAATAAAGTGAGAAATAGAAAAAAAGGTGGAAGAGAGCCTGTCAAAAAAAAGAGGAAAAAACAGCAACTTTTATTAATGTGGATTTTTGGTTCTTTTCTTTAATTCTGGCACCTGTGTGTTCTATTAGACCATAGAACAACATAGCCGAAAATATAATTTTAGGTTTGGTTGCCGCATCATAATGAAGATCTTGCAACCAATACATCAACAGTATTAAGAATTAAGAAACTGGGATGAAGTATCTACATACCGTACTATAGCTGCAAAGCAAACATTACTGTAATTGATACGAGCCTAGTGATCCTCCACCTTACCGAATTTCGAAATTCCAAGATTCATCAGCAAGATTGAAAAAGTCCAAAATTCGGACGTCGCAGCCCAATATTTCAGGTGGGATCTGTCCTTTATTTCCTGTTTTTTATTAATTGTGAATTGCAAACTATAGCTGCTAACTACATTCAGAAGATTTTTTTAAAAATTTAAATCATGTTAAAAGTATATTCCTTACTATAATTCTTGATATTGTGATCCTTGATAACATTCAGACTAAAAATTCAAAACCTTCTGTAAACCAAAGGTTAGTACTAACCTAAAGATGTTGACTCACATGACCAAAAATTGATTGAAAACAAATTGATATCATACTTTTATGATTATTGAACCATTTGATTTTTTATAATAAACAAGTTTCCTTCAAGTCGTTGGTAATTTATTAATAACAATTATATCTTCGTTTCCTAATTTTTGAAGGTATAAAAGATCTAGCTTTCAAATTAGGTGGCGCTCAACACAGGTAAACAGGAACAATCAGCCGACGCCCACGCTTTCCGACATATTGGCTGTCGTTAGTTATATTACTTAACAGTTTTGCGGACCTTTTTAAGTTAAAGTCCCTAAGAATAGAAAGAGGAAAGTTAAGAGAGTAATATAAAGTATCTAATTATTGAAATAAAAAAAATTATTAATTGACCAATTGAAAATTTCGGGAATTACAAAAATATAAAAAAATTGAATAGATTTTTCTCAACCCTTTGTCTTTTGCCACAGCAATTGCTTTTTATATTTTTATTATCATAGTACAGGGTGTCCCGTAAATGCCAATAAAGCTTTAGATAGCAGCCTCCTTCAACCTCTTAAGATGCCAAATAGTCCAGCAAAATTAGATCAAAATTTGAAAAAACTGAAAAAGTTAGAAAAAAATTCAATTTTAGGTGGGGAGAGAGAGGAAGCGTTTCCCCCTAGGGGTGGGAACTTTTCGGTTTCCGTTTACTAAACCCCCAACGAACATTTACTCAAAGTAGCAAAACTTTATAAATTATTTCCGTCATTTTCCTTAATTTCCCTGAACTAAACATTAAAAACACGAATGTTCCAATGTACTTAGATTTGTCACACGAACCAAAAAAAGAAATTTAAACTTGGCAACGCTGCTGCAAGCAAATACAAAATTATTCGAATACAGGAACCAAAGAATCGCAAGAAATCAAAGATTTATCAATTTTATTCCAGTGATAACGGACCATAAAATTGTCAAAACTTGAAAGAATTGCTGGCAACTAATTTCATCGGATTTATCAGTACACCCAAGACTTGCATGCTTGTCATATCTATTTTTTGGTAATAATTCAATTTTAACAGCATCTTCAAAAAGACAAATATAACACTTCTGTGCTTTAAGTATCAAGGGTAATTGTTGTTTCAACAGATCCATTTGTTGAATTCGTAATGGCTTCATTTAGATTCGATTCTTTGGTTTCTGTTTATTTAGTGTTAAAGATGTTAACTTCTGACCACTTGTACAAGAAAACTAAGCTGAGGAGAAATTTTCTTTTTGCAGATTTGCAATAAGTACTCATAGATGTTTACCTGAAGCTTTATTGGTATTTACGGGACACCCTGTATATTTTACATAAACCTTTAAAAATCGAAAATGGCGCCATATCAAAATAGGCCTAGGGCGCAATCAAACCTAAATTCGCTTCTGCAAGGATGTGAACAGCAGCCTGTTCATTCAAATATCTTGCAGGAATAACTGCTTTAATGACTTTACTGTAAACTTCAGTTCTCATATTGCCCAAAGAGTTTTTCTTGAGCTGTATTGAATTAAAACTACAAACAACAACTTTTGTGGATTATATTTATGCCATTTGATCCCCAATTAACACCTTTTTTATTTAACTGATATTGCAGATCCATCTGTTTCCTTAAGGTGTTTATGTTAGAAAATATAATAAAAAGTACTTCCTTGTGGTGTATTTATATAATTTTTATATCATACCGGTTTTCTGGTATTTATTAATCCTAGTTTTTGTATTTCAGTTTTATAGTTTGGTTTTTCTTTAGTTTTGGCTTTATGGAGTATGTAATGTATGAGTATATCGACATGATTCTGATTCTTGAGGAATGTAATGGCAATTACAATGAAGCTGCCAGACTTTATGCAAAATGTTTTCTAAATTAACGTCATTCAAGTCATAATGTTGTTCGAAACGCACGCCAAAGGCTTAAAGAATCTGGAACTATTATGTCCGTTCATAATTTAAATGGATGTAGGTCACAAACAGTAAGAAATGCCAACTTAGAAGAAAATGTTCTGGATACTGCAGAAGACGACGCCAGCACTAGCGCTTGTGCCATTTCTCGAGTTGTGACTATAGAATAAAGATTGCCTTAGGTGTGATATACAGGTCACCAAAAAATTCAGTTTCTAAATTTTTAGATGCATTTGAAGATACCCTTTCGTATTTTGCACCAAGCTTCAATCATTTCATCTGTTTAGGCGACTTCAACATAGAACTATTAGACATAAACAATGGTATAGTTGTCAGATATTTAAATAGTATTGACCTGTATGGCCTGAAACAAGTCATCTCTTCTCCAATACGTATTACATCTAATTCAGCTACATTAATTGACCACACACTAGTCTTTGAGTGGTCAGTAATTACAACTACCGAGGTTATTCCCATGCATCACATTTCTGATCACCGTCTTATTGCTTGTTCCCTAAATATAAAGTTTCTTCCAGCTTCTGTCTTTTAGAAATTGCAGTAATATTGATACCAATGAGTTTCTAAACGATCTCAGACAATATAAGTGGGAAATAATTTACGACCTACCTAATGTTAATGATAAAATTAGTTTTTTTCATGCGAATCTTATCTCCTTAGTAGAGGTTCACGTTCCTATTATTACAAAGCAATTTTCAATAAAACCTACTCCATGGTTAACTTTCAATATTAGGCTTATAATATCATTAAGAGATAAGGCCTATAAAAAAGCTAAAGATCACGAATACCAACCCACTGGGAGTATTAAAATCACTCCGGAATTACACTTCAGGTGCAACAAAACGGGAAAAGCGTGCATATTTTAATTACATACTAAGGAATACTAATATAAAATCTACATGGGCTGCATTAAAACGTCTTGATTTCGTTCAACAAAACTTAAAAGAGTTACCTCCAACTCTTCATAACGCCGGAGAGATTAATGATTTTTTATAATTAATTCTGTTCAATCTGCGAAAAACAATAATTTTGAAACTTCAAAAAGATTTTATAACTGTAATAAAAAAAAATAATTTTACTCAGCCTTTCTCCCTAAAAGTGGTCTCCGAAGATGATGTTTCTAAAATCATCTACAGTATCATCAGTGTGCTGGTTCTGATGGTACCAACGTTAAATTTTTAACACTTTAACACTCTACCTCTAATAACTCATATTGTCAACTGTTGCCTTGCTGCTTGTGTTTTTCCGGAAGCTTGGAAAGAAGCCTTAGTTACTCCCATTCCTAGAAAGTCTGCTCCTACTACCTGCAGTGATCTTCAACCTATAAGTATACTGCCCACCATTGAGAAGGTTGTAAATGGCCAATTAATTAGCAACTTAAACGCATACAATATTTTACCTGTACAACAGTATGGATTCCGTACAGACCATAGCTGTACTACGGCCTAACTTAATATATTAGATGACATATTTACCTTGGTTGACAATAATAAAATGGTTGCATTAATTTTGCTCGACTTCTTAAAGGCGTTCGATATGATTAATCAAGAACTTCTTGTTGCTGTTCTTCACTATATTGGAGCCAATGCCAATGTATGTAAATTTTTTTCTACGAGTCGTTTGGTGCAAAGGGGTGTTCCACAAGGATCTATTTTAGGATCCACACTCTACGCTGTATATACATCTTGTTTTAGTGACTACATTCAACACTCTAAAGTTCATTTCTATGCTGATGATACTCAGCTGTATTTTTCATTTGAACCAGAAAACGCACAGCTGGCATTTGTTTTAATAAATGAAGGCTTAGACAAATTACTTTCTATATCTCAAGATCACTGTTTGAAAATAAATTCTTCCAAATCATATATAATGGTTTTTGGCAGTCGAAAATTACGCCCTGCCTTTGCCCTGCAAATTAATGCATCAATTGGTTGGAACAATATACAGTATGTTGATGCTGCTAGAAATTTCGGTCTGTACTTAGATAATAGCTTATGTTTTAAAGCTCATGTTAGCAAAGTTATTCAGAAAACATATGCTAGCCTAAAAATGTTATACGCTTATATGTCTATGTTAGATACAAATCTAAAAATAATGCTATGTAATTCAATGATCCTCTCCCAGTTTAACTTTTGTGATCACTGATCAGGTATATGAAGCATGTTTAGATAAAAGACGCTAGTAGAGTTCAACGTGTACAAAACGCATGTTTACATTTCATTTACGGCATCAAAAAAAGAGATAGAATAACTCACAAATTAATTAATTAAATCGGCGTAAATATACTGCATGCAGCTTGTTTATACTATAACATAATCTTTAAACAAACTTCAATATATTTAAAGTTCCGCACCGACGTACATAACCTAAATTTAAGAAATAAAAAACCTTTGTTTAGAAGGTCATTTTTGCATAATGTTGCTCAGATTTATAATAACTTTATGCATGATATTATGGACAATTTTTTTAATGTTTTTAAATCACAACTTCGTCGTCGGTTACACACTCATAAGATTTGTCTGTCTGATACAATATTTTCTTTTTGCTTAGACATTTGTTTAATATAATAATTATTATTACTATTATTATTTTCTTTTTATATACTCATGGTGATTTTGTTTGTGAGTTGTTAATTTGATTACAAGTTTGCAAGGAAGAACAATAGGCCACAAACCTACTAATTGTGAACCTTATGCCATTAATGATACATTTAGGTTTTTTTGTCATTTGTAACTAAAGGGTTAATAAAAATTATTATTATTATTAAGATGGGCTTCATCCTTATCACAAAACTCGAGTTCAGCATCTGCTGGAGGCAGATTTTGAAAAACGTGGAACCTTTTGCGAATGGCTCCTCGACCAACACATGCTGTGGACGGATAAGGCTACATTTACAAGAAATGGAATTTTTAATGTCCATAACGAATACATCTGGGAACATGAAAATCTCCATGTTTTCCAGGAAAGCAATTTTCAAGTTCGCTTTTCAGGTTAACTGCTGAAAACTATTTAACTTTTCTAAATAACAATTTTTATAATCTGCTGGACGATGTTCCTTTGTTGGTCCATCGCACAGTGGTCGGAAATCAGAAAAAAGTGGCCAAAACTCTAAAAAATAATCTACGCAGAATGAAATTTAAATATATTTATATTTACAAGTAAACATTCAAAAATTAGTATTCGTAATTAATTTTATGCATATTACAATACAATGTGTTATAAATAATACTTGAAAGCTAGTGCTTTTGCAGCATACATACGAAGCCAAATTTTAACCATTGCTTTGAAAGTGTGTACCTCGCTAAATTAAAAAAGCATCAAAATTGTCTATTTTACTCACGAAATAGTATTTCAAACACTATGCAGTATCATAGTTATTCCAATTATATAGTATTATTTCAATGCAAAATTCAATGTTCAAAGTTAGCTGAACAATGTTCGAGTTTTTTTAGTCATCTTGAAATTTGAAAATGTTATCCCCTGTGGTTCCCTAGGAATTTATGTTGTAAGAAGAGAAACAACTTTATGTTTTGTAAGAAAACAAAAATCAGCTATGGAGACTTGCGGGTTCTTAATTAACTTTAGAATAAAAAACGACTAACAAAGGGCGTGCACGAGGTGTACCTCACCAATTTTTTTGAAACTTGGTATATAAGTAGTGCAGGTCAAAACATTAGACACGTGTTTTTTCGCATGGGCTAAACTCGACGTAAAAGGGGGTGAAAGTCACTCTTGAAAATCTGGTAAATTTTATTTCAAGTCCTGTAACTCTCAAACGGTAGTAGATATCGAGATGGTTTAATGGCAAAGTTTAATCATTTTTATCCCCTATCTGGTGGTGCAAGCAGATTTCTTTTTACATTCACCTTCAACTCTCACCCCCCCCCCGAGAACCGCCCCCTTTTTTATATTTTTTATTTTTTCTTGCTGGTTTTTTTGAGGTTACTTACTATGTAATTTTAAGAGTTAGAGATATTATGGTGTTTTGAAATTCGCATTTCTTCGACAAAAACAGATTTTCAAAAATTTGCCTTTTTACGAATTTTTATTTCCGTTTTTAATATAAAATATGATGCAAGCTTGGCCGATACAAAAAAATACGTGTCTAATGTTTCAACCTGTACTACTTATAATATCAAGTTTCAAAAAAAATCGCCGAGGTACACTTCGTGCATGCCTCTTGTTAAAAACTAAATCGATATCATATACAGTGTGGGATTAAAGTATGGAATATTAAAAAAAAAGCGAACTTAACATGTTTTTTTAAAAACGCTGAGACAGGTCGATTTTAGTTTTTAAAAATACACATTAATATGTGCAATTCGCCTTCCGATTTTCGTTTGTTTTTTAGTTATGACGTCATCACAAAAAAATTTAAATGATAATATAGATTTTTTGTAGTGGAATCCGATAGTGATTTTCCTTCCCTTTATGATCATGCAAATAAAACCTAAGGTTGTATAACAAAAATTCTGAGAAAAATCGAGCTGAACATTTAATGTTGATATTATCGTATTTCGTAATTTAGTAGAATATTATTAGTATAGTTTGCTAGATTTAAAATTTTTTATTTTGATTATTCAGTATGCTGCAAAGGTTGTAAGATAAAAACGAAAGGTACTTCAACAAGCAATTTATGTTCCGTTCATGGCCTAAAATATTTATCTTGGACAATACTAACATTTAATCTAATTTTATGTTTTAGTATTTTAATATTATAATTTAGAATCATTTCCTATTAAGTATGATAATATCAACATTAAATACTCAGCTCGATTTTTCTCAGAATTTTTGTTATGCAACATTAGGATTTATTTGCATGATCATAAAGGAAAGACAAATTACTATCAGATTCCACTACTAAAAATCTACATTGTCATTTAAATTTTTTTGTGATGACGTAACAACTAAAAAACAAATGAAAGTCGGAAGGTGAATCGCACCTATTAATGTGTATTTTTAAAAACTAGAATCGACCTGTCTCAGCGTTTTTTAAAAAAACATTTTGAGTTTGCTTTTTTTTTAATATTCCATACTTTAATCCCACACTGTATAATATCACTATGTCGACAAATCGACATTTTCGATCTCGATTATCTCGAAAACTATTCGAGATGTCGAAATACCGATTATGTATCTGTAATTAGGAGAAAATTCTAAGTTGATTTCATATACACCATGTCCTGTAAAGTTACGGTAAACATAGCAACAGACCAACACACAGACGGAATGTACGAATTCAGATTTCGTCAATAAAACAAATAAATAAATAAAATAATTTCCATTTTCATTACTTTGGATAGCAGAGACGCCAATAACACCTTATATACAAAATATTTAAGCAATTCTGAGAGTTATTTAGTTTTGACAGGTTTCTCGTCATTTCCGATCACAGTGCGTCGGGATATGCCAGTGCAGCAAAATGGTGTGCCATTTCATTATCCTGCTAGACTTCGACAGTGGTTTAATTAAAACTTTCCGCAAAAGTGGATTGGTCGTGGAAGTCCAATAGCTTGGCCTACGAGAAGTCCGGGCTTACCATTCTTAGACGTCTTCTTGTGGGGACATTTAAACAGTCTAGGGTTATCCAACTCCTGTTACTAATGCAGAAGAATTCATAAATCGTATACAACAGACAGCAACAGCTGTTGATGAATGAATGTTTATGGTTATCCTGCAATAAAATATCGCGAAGCTGGTGAAAGACAGTTTGAACACTTAGTTTAAGGCCGTTATTTAAGTTGAAATACATTTTATTGGAATAGAACGTACAAGTACCACTGATATTCGAACTTCAATTACAAATAAATAATTAATTTAAAAAATGTAGTTTTGTATTCATATATAAAGGTTGTTTTTAACATGAATGGTTGCTTTAGATTTAAATTATTTTCAAGAGCTAACCTGACTTAATTTTTCCTTTGTGATCAGATGTTTGATTCGTTGTGACCTTTGACCGTAAAGGCATTTCGCCATCATAATTGATCAAGAAAGCTTTTAATGCAGTTTAGGGACACTCTGTATATGATTCGTTCCATAATTATTGTAAGTTGACGTTTTGAAAAATCAGTTTACAATTTAGCTGCATCTGTTCCTTTAAGCAATTATAGTTGATGTTCTTTTTTGCCTTATCTATTTCTAGGGCTTCTTATAGGGTTAATTTGTAGCTTTTTTTCGTGGTTGTGAAAAGATAATTAGTGGTGGAATGGCCAGTTTCTAGTAAATGTCTACCGAGATTTGATGTAGTTTTACTTTAATTACGAATACGCTCCTTAATACGGATTTCTAAATTTCTGCCTGTTGTGGCTGAGAGTTTTACTATATACGTTGCTCTTTTGGAGGGTGTTGGTTTTGTTTTTTGCATTACTATTTTTTATTTAACCCTAAACTATCGCATAACTTTCAGCTAATAAATTTAGTTGTGCTTGTCCGTAATTCTCTAACTATTAATATTTAAGCAGTTGATAAAACAATCTGTCTTCTAGTACTTTAATTTTGAATAAGTTGATACAGATCTTACATTTATATTTAGACGCGAATTTCTTGATTTTTGCAGTGATCGGTGTAGCAGTGAATTAGATATTTTTTTGTTTGTAGTGATGACGGGCTTAACTTGCACCTTTCATTTTAATGATTATTTTTGGAACAACCCAAACAAATCTTAAAGTCTTGCGATTATAAGACTTTGACAGCTTAAAAATGCATTAATGCTAACAATATTTTATTTGTTAAACATCAATCCGTCAATATATTCTACAATAGATATTCATTAAAAGGTAAATCAAAGAATCTCGTAATAAAAGAAATCGAATATTTTAAACGTAGTTATAGTAGATATAAAAAAGAAGTAACAAAAAATTGTATAGCAACTTTATAACTTGCTAATCGCTATAATTAAATGTTTTATTAATAGTAATAGTCATTATTATGTTTAAAATTGAATAATGGTGTTAAAAGGAAAAAATTACATAAAATATTCCACAATATCTGTATAAATTAATAAAGTTGAGGTGATTAATTGGTAATAACAACTTTAAGAACTTATTTATTCTAAATGATTATTTTTTTAATAACAAATTTTTATTGTTGGCATTATTATTAAGGGAGCAAAGGTAAATCTGATAATTAGAAATCATTAAACGGAATATTATTTGGTGTAACAGACCATAACAATAAATGAGGTTAAGGTAGAATATGTTATAAAGAGATGATTTGATGTGTAACACAGTAAATTAAATAACAACAAGAATATTACCTGAGAATACAAAAAGGGGAAAAATCCAAGATGCAATAATTAAAATATATGAAAATTCACATTTTCGATAAAAAACTCATAAAAACATAAGGCCACGGGAAGTAAATAAGGAAACAGTAAAAAGCAATTTAAATAAGTTTAGATATAAATATTCATTTTCATTCATATGGTGCGTAATTTCCACATTAAAAAAAACAAACAAAGAAAATTAGCAATTTGAAAACATATATAAAAAGAAACAGAGAAAAACTGTTTTATCAAGGCTGCTGTTTGTATTTTGAAAGACCCGAATGCTAATATTCTAATAGGTAGTAATTTAAACTGATCAAATACACATTAAAAAAGACGGAACAATTTTTTTCTTTAATTCTATATCCTCTCGTCAGGGTAAATATAATTATTTACTATGGAGCCATCTTTTAAATAAATAAAAAATATTGAAAATATATAGATCTTTTCCAAAGGTTATTGACCGCCAATAAACTTCTTTGATTGTTAGGTTTGGAATAACGCAAAATAAATTACTTGTTGAAAGAATCAACATTTTTCTACTCCTTCATTTACGTAAGTGATCTGACTCCTCCAATTTAATAATCTATGGCGTGCGTGTATAGAATCTCAGTTTTAATAAAGAGCTAAATTGAACCTTCTAAGACTGTTTTCAAAAACATAAACGAATAGTTACGCATTAAAATATCCAGTGTTTTTAATAGCAAGATACACCGTATTAGCCAGGTGGCGGTCTTAACAGGTGATAAAGAGTAATAAAATAGGATTCATTCTAAAATTTATTATTTACAATTAGAAGTTGAGTCTTTTTGACTTATCCATTGTTGAAAATAGAAGTTAAAATATAATAATTATTATTATGAAATAAGACAGTGCTTCACTATAAAATAACTCAAGTGATTTTATTTTGCATTAAATTAAACATACCAAATACAATAAATATTTAAAAAAATCGTATAACAGACATATGTACTAAAATGAATCATGGACAATAATACTTCTAAAGTATCTAATAAACCAAAAAAAACCAACAGAAAGAACACACATATCTAACCAAAAAATATAATTAATGATCCCGACGGAATATCCCAAGACACAATGCATAATAACATGGAACGCAATGATATCACTGGTAGCAGTAAACATGTTTATAATAATCTGTCGCTTCCATTAAAGATTCCCAATAAACAATATTTCTTATAATAATGAATAACAGATATTAATTATCTGAAGACGACATTTCATTACAAATTTTGTATTGAAGTTGTGAACTGCAACAAGAATTCTTTTCTCGGCCTAAACAGAAAATTTCCTCCACCTATCTAAAAGACCGTAATAACTTTCCAAAGGCCATTCAAGACATTAAATGAATTGTAAAGGAAAACTTTACAACCGCTTGCAAAGGAAAACTTTACAACCGCTTGCAAAGGAAATTTTCTTCGTAAAACTTAAGTAATACAGACGATTTCTGTACCTTGAACACATTTTTCTAGAACAATAAATTTGAGTACCGCAAGTTAAAACACTTTCGGTAGCTCTAATAGACAAAATTTTGTAATGAACCGGAACTTCTACACTACCCTGTAAATATAGTAATAAGATAATATTCCAATTTTCGATATCTATCCGAGTCATTGAACTTGAAAAAAAAAGGACGAAGACCATTATATATTTAAACTCAACACAACATTTGACAGTTTGGTAACAGTTAAACTTTGAAGTAAATCGTTTGATATATTACAATGTAAATATTGTTCAAAGGTTATAGCAGAAACTATTGCCATGTTCAACCAAGATGTGTAAAACGCATTGGTTTTCATCTTTATACGGAATGTCGAAAGAAACTAACCGATCCATCACAATCTGTAAAGGCTCACCTCATCAACCCTACTACGAAATGGTGCATACTAAGACAAATAGTAACACAAGATCTCGTCAGAGGCCACCATCGGATTACAGAAATCTTACATTCGATTCCCTAGCCCAGAATAAGATGACTTATGCTAAAAGTGTCCAACAAAACAAAAGCAACATAACCATAGATTCGACAAAATTTCCAGAATATGACTAGTTCCCAACATTATTAAAGCACCTTCCTTCTAAAAAAATGGAAACATGCTGAAATATTAGTTTTCTACAAAACTGAGAAGGATAAACTCAGAGCGTCTACTTCCAACCTTATTAAAACTATTTGAAAAACGAATTCATTAGCGTCTAACCGAACACTGAATAAATAATTCAATTTTACCAAGTATTTAATTTGGCTTTAAATCTCAGCACCAACTTCAACGTATTGTCGAAACAATTGAAAAATATTAGGAAAACAAGAATCATACTGTTGTAGCCTTTCAAAACATTGCTAATACATTCGGCAAGGTATGGCAAAATGAATTAATATACAGTCTGTCTACAAAGTCTGCACCATATGGGAAAAATTTTTATTGAATGAACAATTTGTTTCCGGCATCAGGTTTTGCTTGGTTCAGAACCAAAATTGACACAATCAAAAGTAATTATGTTATGTGGTCTTCATTACATGTCAAATTTGATTTTTAGAAAAAAAGTCATGAGCAAAAAATGGTTCCTTTGCAATTGTTTACCCGCATGCAGATTTCCAAAAGCCTACCACGATTTTCATATTTTGCCCTTTATTCCGCTTTTTCTCATTTGTTAATCAATGAAAGTCGATCCAATCTAATTCAAAACACTTATTGATCAGATAAGTTTTGCACAATACTCATTTTAAGGTCTAAATAATTTTCTGTTCCTTATTGTTATGTAAAAAAAAAATAGCACACTTGGTGCAAAGTTCATCATTCAACTTTGTCTCGCTTGGGTAGTTTTAAAACGTTCGTGGTCTTGTGACGGCCGCCGAAGGCGGCCGATACTCGGACTTCGTCCTCATTCCGGTCGCCTTCGGCGGCCCCACCCTGAACTTCGCCCTCCTTCGGAGGTCTAGATTCGGGTTTCGCTCTCATTCGGGTCACCTTTGGCATCCCGGCTAGAAAACACTAGGAAATGCAGAGATCAACCTTAAAATTAATAACGTTTTTATTTATTGGACGATAGACCTGAAATTTACAGAGTATATAGGGAAAGCCCCTCTCTAAGAGGATATTGTAAAACCGAGCGAATAACTTTCTTGTACGCTCACTTTATTCAAATTTAGCAACTATTTCGAAACATCCTGTGTATACGGATTAAGATATCAGCAAGCCAAAAATTGTTTCCTACTCTACTGCCAATTAAAGAATCCAAATTTCGGGATCGGGATTCAGTTTCGACATCTCGAACCCTGCTTTTATACTCCCGGGATCCCGGGATTAATCCCGTAACTTATAACACCCATCCCGGGATTCCGGGATTGATCCCAAAGTGTTTTTCTTCTATTGTTTTAATAAATTTAAGGGTAAGATTAAATATAATTAATAAACAATGTATATTTGTATTAACAAACGCAATATTTTTGTAAAAACACATGAAAGAATTTTATGGGTATCAAGTTACAGTGATAACAATAATAAAAGTGCAAGCGATGAAACATCAAAGACTCGAAAGTGCAGTAATTATTAATGTTAATTCTTTCCTATTTTATTTGAGTTGCGCTTAGTCGCGTGTCTATGAACTGTTCTTACAACCTTCGGGATCTAGGTGCCTGCCTAATTATTTTCTAGTTAAGTGAAACAAGATGATTAATTTTTAGTAAAAATTAAAATGCCGGGATTTTGATTTAAAATTCCGGGATCCCGAACTGCTAAGTTTGTCCCGAAATCTCAAATTCCGGAAATTTACGGGATCCCGTGATATCGAGATACCGGGATCCCGGAATTGGATTTTCTACACACGCATCGATTGGTACCTGAATCGCGATTAATTGCCTCTAAATAAGTGCTCCAGAACGGGTTAAGGAGGTCCCGCCCCTCAGCTCCAGATCCAGAATTTCCGAATTTCCGAAATTTTTTAATTGAAACGTATGTAGTGGCTAAAACGTCTACCAACGGTGTGGATTTTATCCCTCTATCTTTTTTTTTTGTTTGGATACGGAGGTCCATTTTGCACTTGTTTTAGTTTGTTGCTTATTTGATCTAGAAGATGGCCTTTTTCGGCATTCCAACACCAATACGAAATTGAAGCCAATTGATGCGGCTATCCATTAATGCAAACCGTTTTGATTAAATACCACAAATAAGGGCGCTATAAAACGTCAAATAGATCATGTCGAATTTTTTAAAATATCTGTACCCGCAAACAGTTGAATATATGTCGAACCGGGTCCATAGAAAAGCCTATACTCTAGCCTACACAACAAAAGAAGTTCCATGTAGATACGACTCTTGTTTCCGAGGTAGAGCACCCCCGGGGTCAGGGGAGAAAAACAAACGCGGATCGGTTCTTTTTCGCGCACAGCTGCTGAAAAGGGTTGCTTCTATATGGCATTCAAATATGAAGCCATTCGAATAATTTAAAGCATTTTCGCAAATCTGGGATTTTATGTTCGAGCCGGACCTGCATGACGCTCGTGTTTATTTTTCGAGAAGTAATTGTTTCCGCTCAGAGGATGCCCCGAGGTAAGTATGCATGCATAATTTGATCCTCTTATCTCTTCTTCTTCTCGCTCTATGAATTTTTTTGTTCGAAATGGGAATCCCACTAGGGTCGCCCCTGGTAGAGATAAAACTTGGTTTTAGCGGTTGTCATACGCAGGACCACTGTGGTAAACACCATCACTAAACGAAACAAACAAAACAAAGCAATGGGAAATACATCCAAAATACAGCACCCCTGCTCAAACTCCTCGATTCCGGGTATCAAGGGTCAGGCGATGTTTTGATCTTTGCTCCCTCCCTTTTACCAGGGAGGGGTTTAACGATGCAAGGTCGCTGTTGGGTCCAAGGGGGATCGAGTATGGTGAAAAAAAGCCTTTTGACCCGCTCGTTCTCCGAATCTACTGGGCACTTAATGAAAAGCTCTTAAATGCATAATACCACCACTAGAATCTATCGATCGCACCCGGTCCGGTTTGAAATCAAGCAATGATATAAGTCTTGTTATTATTTATACTTATGATCTGTGATCTGTGATAGGCTTCATTATAAGTGATCTTTAGTTTGGCGTCAAAATAAGTAGTACACTTTCACCAACGTGTTCTTCAAGGATCAATCTTAGCTTCTGTTTTATTTTATACTTTAGTATACGACATCCCAGAGGTACACTGCATTGTTAACACAAGGAAAAGTCATACATACAACAACCTCACAGTTACAAACTAATTTAAATCAAATTGCAGAATGGATGTCGTAACGGAAGGTCTCACTAGATCTAGATAAATGTCAATGTAAAATCTTTACTTCAGACAATCTAACAATTCTAGTAAAATTCACATTAATAATAAAACATTTGACTGGAAATCTTCTGATCATGCAGTGAAACATCTAGGGACTTTCTTGAACAGAAAGTTATCAGCAATGCTGTAACTTTTGATTTTCTAAAGCAAAGCCCTTAGAACAGCAACTAATATGCTCCTTGGTGCATAAAAAATGAACAATTGCATAGAGCAATCCGTACAATTGCTGACTATAAAACGAACAGCAAAAAGATTTTTCGATAAACTTGGTGACTGTGGTGGGGTGGTTATCATTATAATGTAATATAGAAAAAATATACATCAACGGTTAAAACGTAAAGTCAACCCAAGACATCATCTCCGCATCAGGTAATAATAAATACATTTCCAATGAACTTAAAT
>VTPC01000595.1:20192-57581 GCA_011009095.1 Ignelater luminosus
GAAATGAGAAGGTTAAGGTCTTGTTAGCATCAGAATGGTTACATCGTAATATAAACAGAATAAATTATAAAATACAGGGTTGTGTTAACTTAACATCCTGTATAAGAAAAAGATAAAATTAATTGCTAGTCGAGTATTTAGTATCGAAAGTAACCCTTTTTGAATTTTTGTTTTAGCTTTGCGTTATGAAAGAATTCGGCTTAAGTGGACCACCTTGTGTATTTAAGAAATTTTGATATTTTTCAATTTTTGTTACTTTAGTAGAATTCATCCAAAACAATGTGATATTATTCTTAAGCATGTTTTAAAAATCTAAAGCAATAAAGAGAAATAATATTTTTTGAGTCACTCCGTGTATGTAAACAAAACTTAAAAATTGATTTAGATAACTGTTAGGAGCTGTTGAAAATCCCAACTGCCTATTAATTTTTTGCGGTTATAACATAGGTCAACAAATACTTTTAATGTAGAAGCCAATTTAGTACTTTTAAAGTAGATATTTCAGATACTTATCAGATCGTTGAATTCCATTTTTAAGTATTTGCTAATCATCAATTAAGTACGTGTCACTCGAGGAAATTTCATTATTTTATTTGTACAGCACACTTAGAAGATGCCACTATCAATGTTTTATTATTATTATTATTATTATTATCATTATTATTAAGATTTATAATCAGTTTTGTCTTTTTATGTATCGTTGAAGTCTTTTAATTCGGAAAGTGAATCGTAATGATTTACTTTTGATTTTGACAATAAAAGACAAATGTAGATCATTATTACTCCATATAAGATGACAAATGGCATATTAATTTTTAAGTAGGTCGCCTAATCAAACGTCAAAAAATGACATAAAAAAGAGAAAGCGTCTGTCGGCTTAACATTTAAATAACATTTTATAGTGTAGATCATAATCTGATCACTTCCGAATGGGAATTTTGTTTGCTAGAGGATTTATTTTTCTCGTTGTCATTATGGACGCAATGAAGTGCGATGAAGATTTAAACGTAACTGAAACGGAAGAATTGCAAAATACAGAAAGCACTACAAGTATGGCAACCAAATCAATTGTAACAACCATTACAGAAGTTTCAACTTCATCATCCATAGAAATTACTACTCTTTCTACGGATAATGCTACTGAAGAGGTAGGTAATGATACGGTAAACTTTATGACTGAAGAACAAACGAATAGTAATAGCAACAATTTTAATCAATTCTATGAGGATGATGATGCACTTGATAGTTCGTTAGAAACTCATAACGAGACTGATGACTTTCTTTTAACACCTCCAATTAGTAATGATGATTCGCAAGATGTTTCTGCACGCTATACAGAAACGATGCTATTTAGAAAATGCTGTGCTAAAGACGAAAGTTTTGATCCTAGACTGAAGTGTGTTAGTAAGAAATTGATAATGAAACAACGGCATTTAGAAGGTGAAGAAAGAGAAGTAAACGATATTATTGGCAAAAAGTATCCTTGGTTTCCTTCTCACATTATTTCTGAGGTTTCGCCCGTAGAAACTGTTACGCCCGATAGGTTAAACCTTACGAGGGTAAAAGTACGATATGCTTCAAGACCCAAATGTGATGAGTCGAAACGTTTAAGTAATTAAACAATTAAGATTATATATGACAAACCACATTCTTAAATTAAGTTTTGCAGTGGTACAAAGAAGATTCTCCATTTTTCTTTATCTTGATATCAAATGGATCTATGGTTGAACTAGATAGAAGGAATATGCAGACTGTTGCTTCTTGGCCTATAGATTCCTATTGCTTAGAATCTGTCCCATCTGAATATAGGTGACTAATTTTAATCTTCTTCCTTGCTATTTAATATTTTATATTTTGATTTCAGTTATCACGTTGCAATATTGTGCCCTTGCATACATTTGGTATGCATTAGAAAATGTTGCCCAAGAGGATTTTATTATAATACAACCGAAGATATTTGTACACAATTTAAAGGGCTTAGTAGAGAAGAATATAAACCTAAATTTTATAAAGGTTATGACATAAGTAAAAAGAACATCAATTATTATTTATTAAGGAAAATGCCAGTATGTGCAGGGAAAAAGCTAGAAACATTAACTGCTTCACAGAGACGAGCATCTCAACTGTATATTCAGCAAGATGGTTCTATACATATAAAAACTATTCAGTGGCATCGTATTAACAATAGCAGGTTTGTACCAACCAAACATGTGTCTTCCATCTAGGGATAAAATGTGTCCTTTTCACTAACCTAGTTTTTCCTGATCTCTGAAGATCGATTTTTCACAACACCTACTTTATATTTTTTATTTTTCTTTTTTTCAGTTCTATCAAACAGGATATTCTGCCAAATATTTTGTAATTCTTCAACAGGTTCTATAAATCCCGCAAGATCTCGTCGGCTGCTTCACTTGAGTCGCCAAGGTCTCTTCTTCTTTTTCTTCCTTTTCTTCTTCTTTTCCTTTGCAGTAGTATTAGTCAAACTGAGTTCCACAGGAGCAAGAATGATGTTGCTTGTTTTCAAATTGACCTTCTCCCGACTGCTGTTAGAATGTTTTGATTTTCTTCCAATCCGCGAATACAAAATTATAAATAATATTAATATACATAAGAAACAATTCCATTAAGGATATTTCTTAAGTATAGGTCTATTTAAAGTGTAACTAAGTGATTTGTGATTGGCTTTCAAGGGAAAAATCTTTTTGACAATAGAACATGGCACGATGTTACTGAAATTACAACTTGCCACTAAAAAGTCTTCTAATTACCTGATGCGCTTTTATTTTGATAGCAATCTTGAAATTTCTTTTTAATGTTTATTTCTTCTGAGAAAGATCGTAAACATCTTCTTGATTGTTTTCTTGTACTAAAAAGAAGTGACAATCAAAATTCATCGTCGACATTTCATGGTTTACTTAAAAAAGATCCTTGCAAGAAGAGTTATGACTTATAATAGTTTTAATCAAAAGCAAGATTAGTACTCTTCGGGAGAATCCATACATAGTGAAGAACTACATGGACCTTGTCTTGATACAATCGTTTTTTTGGGGGTCAATCTCTGATAATAATTCGAATCATTACAATATTTCTTAACCGATTAGAGCTTTCTAGACTGATTGGTTTTTAAAGTTTCACTTTTTATAGAAAACAAGATATTGACTTCCACAAGACTAATTTTATGGAGGGTGGTACATCTTGTAAAATAACGAAAGTTTGTTAAAATAAGCAAAACATTGGAAAACGTTACTTTACAGGCCTTTTGATATTTTCGTTCTATATTCTTCTTGTTTGATTTCAATGAAGAATTTTTAACTAGCAAGAACATAAGCAAACTTGGCCCTCCGGGACCAAGAATACTCTGCATTTCCATTGTTTTCCAAGAGAGAAAGGATTGTAAAGATCTACTGTAGATTTTGATCAACTACCGAATTATAGCCGCTTGGCCTTTTGTCTCTACAGTAGGATGTATAGTCTTTTCTTGGGTATAGTGCAGGGGGGCCAAATTGTTTTGGACAGGCAAACTTTTCAGCAGAAGACATTATATGACAGTTTTTGCTTTGGAAGTCTTCTACAGCTTTCCAACTTTGGGAAAAACAACGGGCAATATTCGGAACACGATGCTTGCCCAAAAAACTAGTTGATTCTAAGGTTGTTGACTTGAAGATTTAGAGATTAATTCGCATTGAATTTTTGTAAGGTATCAAATTGTACGATAAGTAAAAGAACCAGTCAAAATCAATCAACTCTATTACCTTAATTCACATCTTCTAAGCGAAACATCACATCGAGATTGGATGTTTTTGTCATGAATGGTAGGTACACCATAGGGAAACAAAATAGTGAGTTGGTTCTTTTGATTCTTTTGGTTATTTCGAAATTACAATTTCTTTTCTTCCTTCAGCTAGTAAGATTGTATTAAGAGAAGATTTTCTTGTGTATGCTATAGAGAGAGGACAGATAATTATAATCTGCACGTATAAGTTAGGTTAGGTTTACGCTATGAATAGATAAATAGGTTTTTGTTTGATATTCTTCTTTTCAGATACTGTGCAGACATATTCATTGACAAACGTGGTAAAGAAACAACAAATATATTGTACTGCATGCGTAATATGAAACAGAGAAGTAGAAAAACATTAATCCAAGAGAAAACTTATAGAAAAAGAACTGTACGTAATAAAAGTGACAAAATTACCATGAGCATGAATTTTTACCTACTCCTCTGTATAATCTTTTATATCGCTATTGAATAATAATTATTATAAACTTATTTTTTATTGTTTTCGAGAATTCAAAGACTTCAAACAATTCCGGACTTAATTATAATTCAGTTCAAGTATAAAACTGACAGTGTGTTATAATAATAAAACACATGCATTTACCACGGCGGTTTATAAGTAATAAGGTAAGATAAGACATTCAGTCACGTATGAATAACCACTGTTAACAACAAACGTGTCCGCGAATTTATAATTGTGAATTATTCTTAGTTGACCGCTAAAATTGATGACAATAACCGTATAGTAACGGTTCTATTGCTACTAAACTACAATTAAATATATTTTTATTACCACTAGTTCTTGGCCTAAATACGTTACTGATTAATTTTAAAAGATAATAGCCATAATAATTTTATTTACAAATAAAGAAAATCCCTTGAAAAAAATTATTTCACTTCTTATTAATTACTAGAGCTGTGAAAAATAATTTTATGATTATCAAGTTACAATGATGATAATAACTGAAGGTATAAACAGCAGTAACAAGTCTTCGATGTTCCTTTGTTTTGCATATGATTGTTATCATTGTAACTCGATCGATATCCAAAAATTATTTTTCGCAGGTTTATTAATTACAATTGCTGTACTATAACGTTCGTTTTATATTTTTCCCTGTTGTATGTATACAACTTTAGATACATAAAAAATTAATTAGTTAACACAGTTAATAAATAACAAATTGTGTTGGGACACGGAAATGTGTACATGGAGGAAGGATGAATGATAACTGCTGCGAGCCACCGATGCGAACTTCGCGAGTTATCATGCAGTAAATAATAGTAGACGTTAATGGCTAATAAATAATTTGAATTAGTTCCATTTCCATTTTCCATGTGAGGCTTTATAACGCAGATGTCTTACATAGATTAACGGGCTATCGATATTAAATGAAGGCTAAAGGATTTTCCCCTAGTTCTATACACGGCGTGATAATAAATTTCTATGATTGTAGAAAGTGTAAACAATAAATAATATAATATAGAGAGACAAGAATGCGTTGTTGACTTATATTTTAGAAAAAACTTTGTAGGTTAGTTACTTCGAGAATGTCCCTTTATAGTAATACTTTTAAGAAATTGAATCAATTGTTTGTTCATTGATAATTCTTAATTGCCAAATATTGAAGCCATTGTTCAAATATCTAAGATTTTTATGTAGCAATGGTATATAAAATAAATCTTCATGTGTTTGCTGTAACTTATGCTCATATGGACACAACTTCCTTTCTTCTTCCAACTAACTATTAGACAGTCGAATTTAAAGAAGCGAACAAAATAGAAGATTCACTTGTGGCTATCAAAGAAAATCTGAATGACTTGGCTTAGACTGCTAAATATTGCCTTGCCGTTTTCAAATTATCTAGAGACAAATTGAGACTGAGACCAATTAGAAATTAGAGAGTGTCAGTTGTGCTTACCGGAGGAACACCTGCAAACAGCATTTTTTGAGTTCGAAACAAAAATATACTGGAGGAAAAACTCGAAGTCACCAAACCTCTCAAACCGTATTTTTCCTTGATAAGCCTTGAACTTCTCTTCTGGGTTCTGATATCGAATGCTTCAAAATAAAATCTGATTCAGATTCTGGTCTTGATGTCTTTAAAATTCCAAGTCATCAAGCTTCTCAAGATACATTTACTCTTGGTAAGCTTTGCAAATTAACTTTTGGCACTGATATCAAAAGTGCCGAAATGGAGTCTGATTCAAGTTCTAGCCTTGATGCCTTTAAACCATGACAATTACACAAAATTTCTGCTAAAATGCTAATCATAAGTCAGTTTGATCGCCTTTCTGGTGGTCTACACAAGTCTCTAACCATCAGACTGCAGAAGATCCTTACTTTGCTGTTCAGCGTGCCTTTTTGTGCGTTTTATTCATTTTAAAGTAATCTAGATCATCAAGGTGATTTTCTTATAAGATCTGACTAAAAGTGAAGAACTCGCTAGTTATGTCTGAGTATGAGATTATGAATCGAATTTATGCAAAATATTGAAGGAAGTGTGTTATTCTTCATTTCTCAAAGAACAAACCGGTTTGTCGGGAATTATCA
Organism: Ignelater luminosus; assembly: GCA_011009095.1. Lineage (NCBI taxonomy): Eukaryota > Metazoa > Arthropoda > Insecta > Coleoptera > Elateridae > Ignelater > Ignelater luminosus. The sequence goes on from VTPC01000595.1 coordinate 26,522, forward strand.
TATCGCCACAATTTTTTTCTGTAAGTTAGTAACACTGTACTGAGTTACCACGTGAAATTGGAGCGCCATCTGTCACTCAGTGTTTTGACATCAGTTGTTTCTGTTAATCATACTTTTGAGTGCTCTGCGATTTTAACAATAGAAAAATTAGTTGAACAAAGAGTTTGCCTCAAATTTTGTGTTTCAAACGAAATTTTGTGTGCCGAATCGCTGAAAATTTTGCAGAAAACCTTTCAAAGAAAGCCGAGAAGTGGTAGTTGATTTGTCTCGTACTGGTCGACCTTCAAATCAACAAGCTGGTGCTCGAAAATGGCCGTATGAGTCTTAGAGAGCTGGCTCAAGAGGTGAACAAAATTTTTCCGAAAGAGCTCAATTTTGTCCAAAAAGAGCATCGAAAGCAGGTTGCTGAAGACATGATCTTCCAAGCTTCTACAGACCTACGAGTACGACATGCAAACAAGCCAACAGTCTTCGAAATGGCATGGCGCCTCGAAAACAAGCTAAAATCCAAAAGACCGCATCAAAGTTGCTTGAAAATCAAGGTCATGCTGAAGTTTTCTTCGATTACTGTGGTGTAATACACTTCAAATTCCTCCCAAAGGGACAAATGGTGAATAAGGAATACTATTTAGGCGTCATGAGGCGTTTGCGAGAGAATATCCACTGAAAACGATCAGATTTGTGAAAGAACAATTCATAAATTTTGCACCACGATAATGCACTATCACACAAGTCAATTTTGGTACAGGAATTTTTGATCAGAAACTCAACGAATGTCATCAATCAAGCACCGTACTCACCTGATATGGCTCCGTCTGACTTTTTCCTGCTCCCGAAGCTAAAATTACCACTTTGAGTTGGGCCATACCTCAATCAGCCTACGAAAAATGTATAAGCGATTGGGTCAAACGCTAGCATAGTTGTATTGGACTTGATGGGGCCTATTCTGAAGGCGGCAAAATAAATTTTGATGAATAAATCAATTTTTTTTGTGTTTTATTTAACAATTTTGAATACTTTTTACACGGAATGTATATTATGAATTTTGATTGTGTTTGTGATATCATCAAGCTTGAAGTATAGATAGAATTATATAAAATGTTGAATGAAGTCTGTTATTTTTCATTTCTCAAAGTCTGTTTCCAGTTTTTACTCTCCCATTCCGTTTAGACCCTAAGAAGGTTTCTTGAGGCTGTATCTTATGAATATTTATTATATCTGGGTTATAAATAGAATTTATAAAAAATGCTCAATAAAGTCTGTTATTCTTCATTTTTCAAAGGAGAAGCCTGTTTCCAGTTTCGGTCTAGAGCTGCTCTTTAGACTCGAAGAAAGTTTTCCAGATTTTATCTATTTTGGGCTGAATGGTAGATCTACTAGAATTTGAAAGTTGATACAACACATGTTCTTTGCTGAACTGACTTACAGAAATTCTAAAAGTTTTTAACGTGTGCCAAATTGGCTTTCGGACTTAAAGCGGTCAACACTGGTCGGGAGCAAAATCTGATAACCAACAAACGCGATTCTGTCTATATAATCGATAATAATTTCAGATTATCCCAGATTCCTTATAATTGGCGATATCAGGATTATTTCTCATTTTATTAAATTCGCCAGTAGCACCTTTAACCTCAATCAATCAAATCTAATTGCAAGTTAGGGATTTCTGATAGCCAGATTCATTATAGAAGACTATTGGCTTGCGAACTGGATATCCAAACACCCCCAGAATATCACACAAAAACTAACAATTCCAGTTTTTATTTGGTCCTTTGAGTCGGATTCTATATAAAAAAACTTTAAATATCTTTATATTAAATATTAATAGTGACACATTTTAATAAGCAAATACTTTCAGTCAATAAGAAAAGACAGGAGTGAAAAAAACTTGTTTTGGGAATCAAATCCACCGTACGGTTAGCTTTGACTAATAATCCAAATAGATGGGAATTTCTTCATATTGAATCATTTCCTGATTATTCGTGCAGAACTAAACCTAAACGACTACATCATCAGTTGTAAGCAACTTCGTGTGGAATTTCTCTCTGCTGTTAAAAATTAAGAAATTTAATAAAACTTTTAAAAAAGTAATTTGGATGAAATGTATTAGAAAGAAAGAAATGTTTACCCACGCATAAATATTTCTACGTTTGCTTTTTATGTAACTCGACACAATACGGATGTTACGATCCAAGTTATAGATCTTGACCACTAGAGAAAGAAGTCAGTGAGCGATGGGATGACCATGAATGGTTGTTATGAATGAATCGTGTTTACTCAAGATGAGATAACTGGAAACGGAGACGGGCAGGAAATAAAAGTTGCTGGAATTCAGACAGGTCCACTTTATAATTTCCATACACTTAAACAACATTAAAAAAGGAACTTTTCAAAGGAACAATTTGTATTTTATAATGCAAATATTAAATAAAATCGTTTTCAAAACATAACGAGCAGTGCCAACTTATTTTTGTTATTTCCATTTCTAATATAAACGTGTAAGAATGTAAGAAAAAAAATATTATCGAAGATAAAGTGTGCTGTCTTGGAATAACAAATTCGCCATCGTTCAATGACATCACCTGGAAAATAATATACGAGGTTCAAAGCTTCAAACCTTATGAAGCAAGAAGTTCATGTGCAATACGCGCCATGTATTATTCAACTCCCCAGGATGGATGGTTCAAATGGATTGAAATTCTTGTCAGTTCAGAATATTACCATTTCTGGAAAACTTGTGTTAGTTAGTACCGTATACTTTATTTCCGGAGATATTTCTACGGTACGTTTTCATATTTATGTAGTACAAACGAGTGTATATATACTGAGTGTCCTAACTTAATCATTAGTGAAGCTTTATGATTGTTATTAAAGTCAAGAAATATTCTCTTTACGTGTTTATACGTTTTCCAAAGAAGATTTCTTTGTACATTCAAGGTAGCAGTATTGCAATGATAACTTTGTGTTTCAAACTTAATACATCACTGATGAATAATTCAATTTTAAATTACGAAATAAATAAAGTCTGTGTTTCTTTATTTGAAAAATATTGTGTGCATTGAGACTTATAAACTTTTATTGGTGGTCATCCAGGATTGAATTAGTTTTGCTTTAATATGAGCAGGCAACATTCTGGATACGATTAGTTGCCAATTAACTCCTTAGGTAGGTATGCAAGCGCCATACCATGACAGCGATTTTATACTTAATTTATTGTAAGGAGTGCACATTTTGGTGAGTATTCTTTTCCGGGAAATCTTCTAACATACCATTTTTTTAACTTACTGCAGACAAAATCTTAACCCATAACCAAACAGTCTTTACCTTGCAGTGATGACATTGGTTAATCGGTCATCGATTACATTTAACTTTGGCGGCTGTTTCACGAATAGAAACGAAGTTTTTCCCGATGAAAAATAATTTGCCATAGTTCTTGATTTGTTTCTTCTTGGTTACCATTTAGCAAATATTGGCGAGATTGAATGAATTATAAAAGTCATTGCAGAGCTTATATACTTACAATATAAATTAAAATTTGTAATTATCTAGTTCTAAGTAGACTTTAATGATACCATTACTTTTGTATTATTTAAGCGATAGATAAGATCTTATGGGAAAACCTCATTTTAATCGTTTTCTATGGAATGTTAAGAAGATAACAAACAGAAACAATTCCAATGTAATAATAACTGCTAGATAATTAAAGATAATCAGGGTGAATTATGCTCCTGATCTACAGCCAAAGCCTGCCGACTAACTGTTGGGTGCAACAGAAATGAATGAAAAATTTTATCAGCTTCAAAAGCTTCCGTTTGGAAGACTATTTAATTTACTCATTGTAAAAGCTTAGTAACGAAAGACTAGAACGTTTTCGTCGCGTAAAAAATTAATAATTCATCGAAGCGTATCAGAGATAAAATAAAAATTAAAATGTATACAACATACAGGTAATAACAATATTAACACAATGTAAGAGGGCCGACTACAAAATTAATTAATCGGAAAGTCACAATACAAAATTAATTACACCTGCCGGGGGGAACAAATTAATCACAGGCAGACTTTTAAAACTCGTACATGTGTATGTAAAATGTAGTGTAAAAGAGTAATGTAGCGCGGCACATAAAATAAAACCAGAATACAAACTTTAAATACCACCTGATCAAAATTAATTATTACGATAGCGATTTCATCTCCGGCATTAAGGCAGGATATTTTTATCAAAACCATTTTTAAACTGTTGCCTCGTTTTTCTTTTCCAAATAAAAATCCTCTTAGGTATGAGTATTATTAATTATTTTAAAAGAGTTAACTAACGTAAAGTAAGCAAGAAGAAGAAATAGAAAGAAGAGGAACACACACGGAGTTGCATCATTCTGGACTGAAATTAATTTATCAACATTCAATATGTACGTACAACCTTATCGTTTCTTCTAAGGCCAGTGGTCGTAAAACAAACTAGTATCTTCCTACTTTACACTGGAATTTCTATGTAAGTAATAAGAAACGTTAACTGTTAATAAATTGAATATATTTATGGTACACCTGGCAGGAAATTAATATTTTTTCCCGGGCGTTAAAATTCTCGTTTGTTTGAAAATTGAATCTGACCATATAAATTCCAAAATTTAAATCTAGAAGATTTATAAATTACTCAAGATTTATAACGAAAGAGATGTGGAAGTATAAATTATAAGACACTTTTTAATTGGTAATTATTTCGTTGGGTTGTTTCCATTTGATAGGAGGTTTCGACGAGAGGTACAAATCAATCTTGTTGACACTTATAAAACCAGTAAGCAGAATTAATTTGAATTTAGCTTTGCAGAATCAATTTATTTGTTAGTAGACTGTGCTAAATATTGAAGTGCAAAGACACAGAGTGTTTTGAGATTTTGTAGCTAAAATCCCAGTATGAGGATTCTTAATCACAACAATTAACTATAACTAAATATGCAGAAATTATTAGAGTATACACCTAAGCAATGCTATATTGTTGCATTCAGCAATGAATGTGGAATAGAAAAATAGTAAAATATACAGGATGTCCCATTTAAAATATTTCTCGTTTCTTGATCACCCTGTATCGAAGTTTATCACCGCAAGATTGTTAAAACTAAATGTTTATTAGTTATACCAGGGTGGATCGTTTTGCAATAAAAAATTAAATAACGCCGAAACTGTTTAGTTTAGGCTTGTAACCATCACTGGATGAGGAATAAGAAAATAACAAAATATACAGGGTATTCCATTTGTTTTGCTTTTCCTAGTTTTTGATATTTTTACAAATAATTCCCGAAGTTTTATTTCAAAGATTCTTACTAAAAATAAAAGAAAAGGAAAATCAAAATCGGTGGCCCATAAGATTTGAAGTATCGCTGGTATATAACAAACGAAGAAAAAAGACATACCATTTGTACTCTTTATTCAAGTGTAGGAGAAGACATTAATAATAGGCAAAAACTACCTGCATTTTATTAATTATACTAAACATCGTGTGCGGTTGTCGCTTGAGTATCCGTCTCTGTCACACACCAACTACTGAATGTATCTTATCGGACACAATCTGCATTTTTATCTGATATTTGACACCTATAATTTAATACAAGTAATTTTTAAATTCGTATATGTACATCTCTCCGAGAGATGCGTAAATGTGAAATAAAATACTTGTTATTGTGGTTAACATTCTTTTTTCCAAAAGGAAATGATTACCACCAATTTTTAACTGTCCATTTAAAAAGTTATTTGTTAAAATGTAAGGTTAGAAATGTTTAAGTTGTTTGAGTTTTAAAAAGAATCGATTAGAGAGAAACTACAAAAGTAAAAGAGCACCAGCCAGATAAGATGTTGAATTTATGTTAGAATTCTCTTGCTTTAAAAGGTTAATACATTCTTGTTCTTGTTAGCGTTGTTGTTATTGCGGAATCTGTTGCAATCTTTTACATCGAGGATGATATAAATAATTAATTATTATTAATAATAACGGAAATAAAATGGTTAAATAGCGTTTAATGTAATGAATCACAGAAGAATCTTGTATAAATAAATGGGAACATTTTCTTCCTTATTAGCAATAGTAGTAAGCACGTGTATGTGTTTTACTGTTATTTCTAGACGATAGCGTTTGTTATGCATTCATGTGCGTTTTTTTGTGTTACACACACGTGTTTGCATGGGATTAATTAATTCAATTCGTAATTAAAATTAGTGAAATAACATTGACATGAATTGTATGTACCTAACGGTTTTTTGCGCCATCTAGATTTTGATTACTAAGAAGTTTTGAAACAAAACGTGTACATTTGTTGTTCTTTTGTTTTAGCTCTTATTTTTACAAAATAAAAAGATTTTTTATGACTTACTTCAAAGTTTTAGAATATCTTGCTTTTTTTTGGAAGTCGATCCTTACTATTTTTTCCAAGTGTTTCGTCCCAATGGAATTAGCTGGCTTAGTATTCAAGAGTTACTAAGATGCAATCCAATTTAAATCGTTTTTGTTTGAGATCGCCATTTTGAAGCCAAAAGCCACTACTATAATGAGTTCTTGATACTATAAAATAGCGTTACTGAACTTTTTAAATTTTCTTCAGTTCATGCAAAGAATCACTGAGGAATCTGTTTTCCAAATGTTTCTATCGGGCTTGGTTTTCGAGTAACATGCGACTAAATTTTTCGAAAATCCTTATTTTTCAACAATGTGGTTTTATACAATTTTCTTCTGTATTTGGCTTTTGTAAGATTCCTCTTAAGCGTTCAGCAGTAGTCAGAAAACATTTTTGGATTCCATTTGCCCTGATACCGAGACTCCATATCTTGATGGAAACGTTCTCCATGTTCATCGCTAACTTCGCCCAGATTTACGGGGAAAAAATCTAAATGGGAATGTAAAAACTGAATTTTTAATGACATATTGCATCCAAGAGCTTTGTAGTTGCCCAATAAATCACTGACAAGTTCTTGCCCATGCGAGTGCCTTTTCCTGATCCAGGCTTGCATCAAAATCACCATCCTTCAGTAACTCCCCTATTTGTGGCCTTCTTTGATTTTTGCATCACTAATCCTAGGAAATTTGCTCTTTAAGTATCGAAAGCCTTCTTTCGAGAAGAACTTTCATATTTTCATAGGTTTCTTCCACGTGTGCTGCGTAATGGTTTAACATTTCCGTTATGAAGAAGAACAGCCTTTAAGTTTTGGAAAAATCAATAAACAATCTCCATTCTTCTGAAAAGTCATCTTCAAATTGTTCCTGCCTTTGACGAAACGAACAAATTTTAGTTCCCTGTTTAAGCAGGTTTCACCCTTTCAGCCTTGATGCAAGTAGCTCTGCCTGTCTCTTAGATAATCTAGATCTCTCACTAATTGTAAGTCATTAAGTAGGTAGGGTTGGATTTTCCCACCAGTCATGTTGGGGAAAAACCACGTACCACACTATACTTGGGTAATTGTTCGATATACCAGGTGTATACCTATGAAATGAGACTTTCAGCTATTAGACCACAGATGTCGCTAGGAGTATTTTTAAACTGTCCCAAATGTCTTATTTTTTTCGTCTGTCATCTGTCAACAATATTCAATTCATTGTTTGTGATGTTTCATACAACAACGCATTTTTTTCGCTCTTAAAAATGTCGAATTTCGTGCCTTCAAACTACGATTTGCGGACATCGTTGATTTTCTGTTATCAATTGAAGAAAAACGCTTCTCAAGCTCATCAAATGCTTATAGAAGCTTCCGGTGGACATGCTCTAAGCAGAGCACAGTGCTTCAGGTGGTTTGAAAAATTCCGAAGTGGTGATTTTAGCGTGGAGAACGAGGAACGTGGCCGGCCACCGAAAAAGTTTGAGGACACCGAATTGCAAGCATTGTTGAATGAAGATGATGGTCAAACGCAAGAAATGATGGCAGAGCAGTTGGGAGTGACCCAAAAAACCATTTGCAAACGTTTGAAAGACATGGGCATGATTTTAAAGGTCGGAAGATGGGTGCCGCATGAACTGACTGAAAGGCAGCAAGAGAACCGAAAAACCACTTGTGAAATGCTGCTCTCCCGGTTCAAAAGGAAGTCTTTTTTGCATCGAATCGTTACGGGTGTATTTCTCCAATCCCAAGCGTAAACGATCGTATGGTCCGCCCGGCCACAAGCCAAAATCAACGGCCAAACCAAATCGCTTCGGCCGCAAGGCAATGCTGTGTGTTTTCTGGGATCAGCATGGTATGATTTGGTACGAGCTATTAAAACCAGGTGAAACAGTTGACGGTGCACGCTACCAACGACAATTGGCCGATTTGAACAGCGCTATACACCGAAAACGCCCAGAATATGCCGATCGGCGTCACAAAGTAATTTTTCTTGATGACAATGCACCACCACATCGAACAAGAGCGACCCGGGAATTGGTGGAGACGTACGATTGGGAACCGCTGGTGCATGCGGCTTACTCACCAGACTCGGCGCCTTCCGATTATCATTTGTTTGCATCGATGGGCCACGCACTTTCCGAGCAGCGCTTCAATTCTCACGAAGAAGCCAAAAAATGGCTCGATGATTGGTTTGCGGCCAAAGACGGCCAATTTTTTTGGCGCGGCATTCACAAATTGCCTGAGAGATGGGTAAAATGTGTCGCTAGCGATGGCTATTATTTTGAAGATTAAATTTGTAACCATTTTTTGTTAATAAACGTTTAAAATTGAAAAAAAAAGTCTCATTTCATAGGTATACACCTATGTAGCTACCCCTAGGAAAGCGCCGTTTTGAGAGCAAGTTTTTGGTATCAGCACCTAGGGAATTACTCACAGAACACAATTAGGTGGCCGTAGGTAAAGAAAATTAATCCAAGCTTGGTGAAACCGACGAAAAACAAACACGATTTTTAAGCACATCTGAGGTTATGTAGCACGATAGAAACAATGAAGTTGGCTGCTGCACACACACTACTAATCGTTTACTGCAACATGACCCACGTATAAATTTTATTCGCCCCAATCTTGTGATGAGGGCGAATTGAATGAATGAATTCGTTCATACTTGCGGGAGGTCAATGTCCTCCAGGTGGTTTAGGGAAATTGGGTTGTGGTACTGTCGGTTGGCACACTGTCGGGGAGTACTAAGAACGTAGCCGCGATATTATGATGTCATGGCAGTCGGTGTGCTTGTGAAGTGTCAAATTCGTCAATTTTTGAAGTTTTTCCCATTTCTAAGTGTTTGGCGTCGGAGAGGCCTTCGGCAGGTGTGTTTTAATTCTCTGATTGGATATACATGCATTGGTAAGGTTCAGTTTTTACTGTAGAACTTAAATCTTAGGAGTAGCTATATCGAACTGTTATCATAGGCTTTTTAAAGCAGAAAACAGCGATTACAAAAAATTGGAGCTTGATGGACAAGTTCTGAGCTTGGATTTGAAATCAGCGAGCAAAAAACCTTTAGGAACAGCCTACAAGAATCATTTAGCAAAATCATTGTTGCCCAGTGGAATCAAAACTAAAATCGGGTTGGTTGTATATGACAGTAATGGGATTCATTGCATTTGAAAGCTAAAAACTGAATTTGGTTTTTTTGTTGCATCAAACCTTATTGGCATGCTTCTATTATAGTCCAGGAAGGTTTCCATTGATATGCAAAAATTCTTTCTCTCATCCAAACGGACTTTAGTTATTGTTAGAAAAAGAAAACTTCCGTTTGAGATTATAAAAACAGATAGAGCTTTCTTTAATGTTTCGTAAAAAGGAAATTTGAAAAAGCATTTGATTTTGTTTTGGTTATCAGTTAAAGAAAAGTCCACTTTCTGGATTGTTGGAAAAACTGAAACAGTACTCATTTTTGTGTGAACTGTGGAAAGGATGCATTTGGTCGTTTATTCAGGTGAGTTTTTAATTTGTTTTGGTTAATACCAGAGTTATTTCCCAAGGTCTAGTGATTAGATGAGAAAGGAAATTTCTTTTGAGATGTGCATCCTTTGAAGCCCGTTTCATTTACCATCGTCTTTAAACTGCTTGGGGATCATCTGATTTAAGATGCTCAATAACTTAAAAGATAAGCTTTAAAACTTTCTGTTTTCAACTCTTGATCCACAAATGAAGGTCACCAATTGACTATCTCGGTGCATTTTATTATTTTCTTCATTACCATTATGTAAAGAGTAACTAAATGACGACAAAGAAAATGTATGGTTGTAAAACGATATTCTTTTAATCAGCAATCGTAAAAAGGGAAAATATCAAAGCCCATAAATTGCAAAGTATTATTGAAGAGAAACCTAGTCTTATTTCGTTATAATAATAAACGAATTATTATTTTGACGCAATTATTTATGTAAATTCTAACTGTCGTGTATGAGAGTTGTATCGAATGTTTATTGAATATTAATTAACTATAAAATAGATGTTTAAGCTATCCGAGTACAAGTAGTAAGTGCAATTACTGTGCCACTTAAGTACCTACACTTAAGAGGAAAGCTTTTAACATATAGATTTCTCAAGCTACTTTTATTTCTGTTTGTTTATGTATTATTTTGTGTTGTCTGTATTTGATATTTGTGTAACGTAATTCTTTCCACTTCTTATTTTGGTTATTACTTAATTGTGTAAATTGAGGTTAAGGCTACTAGTTTTACGATTGATCTTGAATGATCTCTCTACTGTTAGTTTTATTTAATTTATTTTTTTTAATTAATTAATTAGATTTTATCTCCCACTTAATTTTACATCCCATTCCCTTTTTTATTTACATAATAAATAGTTCAGGGTAAAATGCATTGTCAAAAATGTAAAGTAAAAGAAGCCTTTTGTTAAAATTTTGACAGAGATTAATATATTCAAAAGCGTAATCAGTTAACCTTAATTTAAGTGACAGTGATCGTGACCACTGCTCTAGTATCAAATAAAAGAATCATAATAAATTGCCAAAACTACCAAGTGGAAATAAAGGAGTCAGTTTGGTGAAGTTTAAGTGTTCTTTCTTGTTATGACCTTCGCTTTGTATGTGGTATTGACATTTCAATTTTTATTCCTGCACTATTAGAAATACGAGCAGTACAGTTAGAAGATTATACAATACTATAGTTCACTTTAATAGAGCATCAACGTATTATTTGCATTGCCGTAATCATATCTGCAATACTTTAAGGTCATCATTTAATTCTATCTTGCAATGCATTGTTTTATATTAAGAAATATCTTCTTGAAAGTCCTTAGAAACGAATAAAATAGTATTGCCGTTACAATTAGAACTAATTACTATCCAGATTCCAATTATGTAAATTATAAGCCCTGCAATGACTTTTAGAATTCAAAACAAAATTATCAGATTGAAAACGATGGGATTTTTTAATGATAAAGAAGCTGTTAATGATAGTTCTTGATTTATTGGAATTATCAGAAACTATCCTGAAACAAGAAGAATTACTGACAAATCGCGTCAAGAACAAATCTATAGTAGATAAAATTCTCAATTTCACCAAATTAACTAAGTTATGGTGACTCTTTCGTCTGCAGTGGATTAAAGAACACAGAAACTGGACCACAGGGTGGTTAACAATCATGCCAAAAATATGTTCCTACAATTAAGTATCCAACCGCTGTCATGGTATGGAGTAGGATGTCTGCCCAAAACGTTAGTTGACTATATATTGTATCTGCAAAACTAATTCAATCCTGGATGATCACCAATGAAGTGGGCAGTGGAGAGCCTTGATCTCAGTCCCATAGAAAACTTATGAAAAAGGATAGCAAACATTATATCTAAAGAGTAACACAATACAAAAGACAGAGTTAATTGAATTTTCAATTTATGCTTGGCATTGCTGTATTTTCATACCACTGTAAATAAAAATGAGTTCTCAATTTTTTTCTGTTGATAGTGTTGATTAATTAATCTATATATTGCATGTTTAAATAGCTTATAGGCTTAGCTAAAGAATTAATTAATTAATATTTAATGAAATATTTCAATAATTTTATCACATACAAGAAATCTCTTAATTTCTATTAATGACACAAAAAAGAATTAAAGAAGAATTGAGATTGAAACTCTTCATCAATTTTTATTACGGTATTAAAGATTAATTGAAACCCATAATTGAATTTCATTAAATGAAGAAAGATAATTTTTACAATTTTATTTGCACATTTAAACTCATTAATGTAACAGAGGTAAATATAAATCGGAACTCGTTATCACCTGCTGATAATACCCGTTTAATTAAGCAGATGGATCCTTAATAGGTCTACCTTTACCCTTGCAAAGTCGTTTAGTTTCCTACATTAAAGCATGGGCAACTCGTCTTTTAAGATTTATTTTTAACCCAAACAAATTTGTTTTTATTTCCCAAAATATCTAAGCTACAATATTCTATTTTTTATTTTTATTATTTTTTTTCTTATTATCTATGAATATTATAGAATTTTCTAATTGTAATCACTGAAAATTTCTTTCTTAAATTCCTACAGGATTTTGTTTACTATTATGTTTGATTAAATTAATATTATTTGAATTAATTTAAAAAAATGTTGAAATTAATAAAAGCTGACGAGACGGCCCTGAATTAAAGGAAATAAGGCGCATCACGAAATACAGGGGCTGTCTACGAGCACCTCGCGTGACCACCGCCGTCACTCAGGGCACTACTGATGCGTGGTGACTTTAATGCCCTCTGACATCCCACGTATCCTGAACTTATAACTGTAGCCACGCTACTTGCGCTTCCTCGAAGTAGATATTGAAAAATTATAATTACTAATACGCCTACATACTGTGAAATTGCAGCACTAAAGGTTAGAAAAAATGTGACTTTTTCACGAGACTGAAAGTATCTCAGGTTTTGATTTTGATCATTCTTGAGCAAAACATATCAATATGTACGTATAAAATTGCAAATTGAACAAATGACTGTATTAATTTAATCCCAAAACTTGAAATGTTCATGTGAATTAATAATCGTCGCAATCAATATTTCTTCGAAATATCATAAATAACTGAAGATTTGCGTCAATAAGTTTGGTAGTTACAACTAGAAGATTAAAGTTATATTAATGATCACTGATTCCGCAAATCTGATTATTGGGCATTAATCATTTAAAGAGAAATCTGAAAGCCATAAATAGTTTAATACAAGAATAATTAATTTGTTCAAGTTGTTGAGTTCTTGTTTTCACAAAAAACAATATTTTTTGAACTGACGAGTATAGAAACTACAACTCTATAATTAATTAAGTTTCCAATAGATCAAGACAAAAGAAAATCTCCATTTAAACAAAATAAAAATTGAGAAACTTTTTCCTCTGACATTTTGCTATTGTCCAAATTAGAGAAAACGAACAGAAGTGAGTTTGCAGATCTCCATTTAATACCATCGAATTTAGGACACCCAGTATATTCTAGCATAAATCTAAATCTATATCGCAATTTCTCAATTAAAAGTCTAAAATGTTAAAAAAAATTTCCCTGTAATTGCTGCTTTGATCTAAATAAACTATAAACTACTCATGTTAATTTCCTTTAACAACAATTATTATGTCGTAACTTAAACTAAACAAAACATGCACGCGGTATTATATAGTTTATCTCAAACGTGAAACGTGACGAAAGATCTTAGTAAATTGAATCCATTGTTTAATGTTCTTTTCGTAGTGTATTGGAAAACGTGTTCGGTAGCTTGAGATACCTTAGTGATCAAACCAAGACTAGATGGGTTAATCAATCAATATGAAAACATGCGGCTATGTATCGATAACGCAAAGATCACTACAGCACACTTACTACTACAACAATCCCTGTTTTAAAAACTTTTTTTTTAAATCTAAAACGTTAAGGAAAATAATTTTATTTGACAATTTGTAGCTTTCCAGTCATTTTTTGAAGTTGACAAATTAATTTAATTTTGTTTGTAATTTCTAGAAAAGTCAACTAACTGTTATCGTTCTAGATATGAAATATAAACGATGGTTTTAATGGGTATAGTAGGGCATGCTTTGCACCCTGTAATTAATATCTTTCATCAGCAAGAACTACCATCTAGTATAAACAAGAGTGGACAACCATCACGGTGGGCTCAGCTAATGACCTAAAAGGTCAACATTCTGATTCAAATTCCGATAAAGCTCATTCTACATACCTACGTAATGATGGAAGCGACCAAACGACAACTTTCTGGATTAATCATTAATAATTTTAATTAGACGAAAGTTTTACCTTTTTTTTTTCGTGATGTATCCGTTATGGGTTTAAATATTATCGATAGGTGTGATTAATGAATTTGAAAGAAATTTGTTATGATACCATTTTCAAAATGGTATTCTAAAAAGATAGTTCTTATTGATAATTTTATATTTAAAGCTTGTTTCATCTTGATTATTTTATTCGTACAATTCTACGTTTTGGAATCTTTTAAGGTTATGTTCTACACGAGTAACAAATTAGCACTTATAAGCAATACAATTAGGTCTAATTAGAAAAGACATGCAGTGCAAAACTTCACACAATAATTACAACACCAAGAATAACAAATTAACCAAAATCGATAGACCTAATGAAACAAGGCATGCTATTTGAAACTTCAAAATAAAATGCACTTTAGAAATGAAAAACTTTAACTAAAATTAAATGTTTTTAATCTTTTTGATGAAACAAGCTGTGTTTTCATGAACGTCATCGTAGTTAATAAGAATATTATTTCAATATGAGCAACAGTAATTGGAAATTGCACACATTCAACTATTGATCTTGAAAAAATTTCTAAACTTCTGCACAATTTATAGACAAAAAGTATTCTTGTGGTTTTTCCCTGGGATGTACCGTTATCGAGTAAAATGAAACTTCCTGAAGTCCTGCAATATCAAAGTTTAATTTAAGACAATACCGTGTATAATTTCCTGGGGATAGTTAAACAATAATGAAAATTGGCAATAGGCTACCGTATATGGTATTGGAAAGCAAAGCTCGACCGATCTCTGTATTTAGCTTCTTTGAGAGACTTAAATGAAAATGCTGCTCTGTATAATTCCCCGCAGAAAGTTAAATAATAATGGCTACCGTAAGTAACATTAGAAGACAAAGCTCGATCAATCTCTATAGTTAATTTCTTTGAGAGACTTAATAGAAGAGTTATCGTGTCTAATTCCCTGGAGGAAGTTAAATAATGATAGAGTTTGTCAACAGCCTATCTCCGCATATAGCTCCTTAGATAGAATTACATAATAGAAGACGTTACTGTGCATAGTTACCTGGAGGAACTTAAAGGAGGACAAAGTTAAAGACTGGCGGAGTTTGGCAATCAGCCACCGTAAGTGGCATTAGACGCCTAGCTCTCTAGTAAACTCCTTTGAGAAAATTAAAAGAAGACGTTGCTGCTCATAATTGTCTGCAGAAAGTTAAAGAATGGTAGGGTTTGGCAATAGGATACCGCAGGGGGCACTGGAAGACAAAACCTGACCGATCTCTCCATTTAGCTCCTTTGAGAGGATTAGTAGAGGATTGTACTGTGTATAATTCTTTGTAGAAAAATTAAAAACTGGCGAAGTTTGACCATAGGCTACTGTAAGTGGCATTGAAAGAAGAAGCCTCCTCAGCTCTGTAGTTAGCTCTTTTGAGGAAATTAAGAGAACGTTACTATGTATAATTATCTGGAGAAAGTTAAAGACTGGTAGAGTTTAGCAATAGGCCACCGTAGGTGCCATTGTAAGACCAAACCTAATCGATCTCTGTATTTAGCTTCTTTGCGAGAATCGATGGAGGACTGTACTGTATATAATTATTTGTAGAAAATAAAAGAAATGTTGAAATTGATTTCTGTATTTAGCGTAGTGTATCATCTATAATTTCCTGTTGAAAGTTACAAAATGATATGTATTGACGAGGTCTATATTTAATTCCTTTGAGAAAATTAAAAGAATTCTCTTAGGGGAGTTTAAAGAAGGTTTGGTAACAGGCCACCATAGGTGGCATTGGAAGGCAAAGCCCAACTGATCTTTTAGAGAATTAACAAAAGACGTTGCTGTGTATAATTCTTCGAAGAAAGTTAAATGATGATGAAACTTGGAATTAAGCAGGCCGACCAATCACTGTATGTAGCTCCTTTGAGAGATTTAATAGACGACGTTACCCTTTAGAAAGCAAAACCCCACCAAGCTCTGTATTTAGTTCCTTTCTTTGAAGGAAATTAAAAGAAGTGCTTTAGCAATAGACCGATCGAACTTTGTATTTTGCACCTTTTGGAGAATTAAAAAAGGACGTTACAATAACCATGTGTAGTTTCCTCGAGAATGTTAAAGGATAATAGAATTTGAAATGTTTAGTTCCTTTAAGAAAACTAAAAGAGGACCGTCAAGAAGGTTAAAGAAAGTTGGATTCTGGCAAAAAGCTGTCGTAAGTGACCTTGTAGGACAAAGCTCGATCGATTTCTATGGTTAGCTCCTTTGAGACGTTACTGTGTATAATTCACCGGAGAAAGTTAAAGAATGATCATTTTGGCCTTACCGATCTCTTTGAGAAAATTAATTGAAGACGCTACTGAAAAAAGTTAACTATAATAGTTTGACACAGTAGGTGACATTGGAAGATGAAGCCTGACCAATATCTGTATTTAGCTCCTTTGACAGTACACTGTGTATAATTTCCTAAATGATGGAGTTTGGCATTAGGCCACCGGAGGTGGCATTGAAGGCATTTAGTTCCTTTGACAGAATTAAAAAATAGAAGTCAATGGTCATAATTCTTTGGAGGAAGTTTAAAAAGGAAAGACTTTAGCAATACGCCGACCGATTTCTGTATTCAGTTCTTTTGGAAGAATTAAAGAAGGACAATTGCGGTCGAAGTCTATAGTTTCTTTAAGCAAATTAAAGAAAGAATCTGACAACAGGCCTTGAAGTATCTAACTCGACCAATTTTGTTTTTAGCTTTTTTGAGATGACAGATCTCGTCAGCCCTGAATGCATGGCCTTATAAGACCCAAAAGGAAAGTTGATTAAGAAGCACTAGCTGTTACCAGGCGAAAAATATAACTGGTTTTAACTTGCCAAAGCTAAACTGGATAATGAACAAAAGTCAGTGGACCCTAAATCTCATAATTGCACTAAACGTGCGTGAGAACGGCAATTAAGCGTCTTTCCACTTCTTGGGAGAAGGTGAGGGTTGTGAGAGGCTGAGGTTTAAGATCTTTCAGGCCACTAACCTTAGCAAAGGAAGAGAGAGTAGTATCATAACATTGTTATTTCAAATTATTGTAGAGACTTTTTCTATGGTTGGTTATACTCAGAAAAACTTTTTATTTTATCCTCGTATAGACACGACTAGACAGTCGTAAGTAATTAATGGTATAAGTAACATTTGTAATGAAATTCTTGATAATTGATCTAACCTTGTTCTCAAACTGTTAACAATAAATTTCAAAATGTCCTTAAAATGTAATACACGTATAATTATAAACCTCCCTCACACGATTGATTAATCAAGTGAATCAAATATTCATTTATAATAAAATCAAAATGCGTGTATTATACATAAATGATATTGCAATAAATAATTTCGTAATATCGGCGAATAGAAGTTGTAATAACAAGATGGATATTCAGATTACTTCGTATGCGATACATGTTTTATATAGCAAACCGTTAGACGTTACAAGATCTTGTTAAGGTCCAAGGGCACATCATTCAGAGTTGGAATGTCGAATCAATTCCTAGTGAAGTTGCAATTATATAGATATTTTGCCATTAATTATTATCATAAATTAATATCTAGTTGTAGTAAGAGAATTTTTATGACCGCTCTGGATTGTGCACGACTCTCTTATATGTCTGCTGTGTACCTTCTATATGTAAACATGATCATTAACATAATTCTTCCTACTTTTTTTTTCTATCGATTTCGTAATTCGAATGTAATTTTTTTATTTAAAAATTTATACAATAAAAATTTATGGTGGGGTTATTTTTAATCTACAGCATTCACAACAAAAGCACCATTTTAACTCATAGTCTTCTTCGAGATGTGTCGTTATTTCCGAACCTAAATCAAAGCAACTGTTTGCGAAGTTAAAGCAGAACTGACCCACAGCTATGCATGGTAGCAGAAGAGACCATAAAATTTGCATAAATTTATCCTTATTACAGCTTCCTTCGTTTGAATTGTATTCTATTAAAATTAAATAAGTAGTAATTCTAAATATCAAAACAGAAAATAACAACAACCTAAAGCATCCGGTCTTATATGCTGATGGGTTTTACTATCAACCCCGTCTCCTACGTTATCTTTAGAAATCTTTATTGGACATGGTACGATTTTATCGAGATCAATAACTTGAATTCGATATTTTGCTAGAAGAAAACGTGATTGGGATATTTTTTCTAGGTCGGATGAAGAAGAAGATGAGGTTGCTTTCATTTTTACTTTTAAATGCGATTTTAATGTTAATTAGGAAAATGTGTAAAAATGTGAATGTCAAAACTATTAAAAATTAAATGACAATCGGTTTTAGGTCAAACAGCCTAGTATTAGTTTATTATTTTGAGATTAGCCTACTTTATTACATTAGCAATTATCTTCTTAAAATCCCATAGAAAACGATTTAATAAATAACTAGAGCTTTTCCATAACAGATTATCTATCGGTTAGATAATTAAAGTCTATTCAGAACTAATTACTAACACAACTTTCAATTATATGGTAAATATATAAGCCCTGCAATGACTTTTAGAATTCATTCGACTCATTAATTTCATCAAAAGCTGCCAAATGTAGTACATTTAGAATTTAATTTTTAAAGTGACGTAAGACTTTTTCTCACTTAAAGCTCAGCACAAGCCAAAATTTTCAGGCTCGGCCCAAGTGGAAGTAAACTTGACTCGGCCAGAAAAAAGCGCGAGAGGCCAGAACGGTCCAACAGGTCCAAACGACCCGAGATTTTTCAACGACTCGAGAAGTCGGAACGATACAACAAGGACGGGAAGCCTGACAGTTCCAAGACCCCTGAACAATTAGACAGGCCCGAATGACCCGATAGGGCCGAAAGATCCGAGATCTCTGAACGACTCGAAAGGCCCGAACGACCCAGCAGGGATGGGAAACCTGATAGTTCCGATGCGGTTCAGTGCGAAAATATCTGGTCTGATCTCGTTCCGGTCTGCTTCGGATCAGTACAAGTCCGACAGATGGGAAAAGCGCGACAGGCCCAAATTCTTAAAAGGTCCAACTAAAAGACCCGGCATATGCAGGTCTCTATCTCACCACTGTACCTACATGTTAATTATTATATTTTTATAAAAATAAAAAAACACCCACGTAATTATTTAATTTACATCAATAATTCAAGTAATTACATCATTATATAACATTTTTTAAGTATGATTACAATCTAAACATAATTTTCTCTATGATTTCATATTTAAATTTGTTAGTTTAAGAAATTAGTAATACGCAAATAAATTGCAAACATACCCCAAAGGCGGGTAATAAACTATATTTTTAAGGGTTATAAAATTAAATTATGTAAACATATTTGTTTTTGAAACAGGTGCAAGAATCCTCGAACCCTATAATTACGTATGAAAACGAGGTGAAATTTTTAAGACAAAACGTGACATAATTACGCTTTAATAAATTAAGTACTAAATAAAGCAAGGGTTATTGGACTGCCAGAGGGGGTAAAAAAAAGTTGTTTGCCTTAGTAATTGCCGGAAATTATTCTACACTGTTTGTTTAATCGATATTGCTTAATTAACTAGTTAGCATATATAGATATTTGTACAAAAGTTGATGAGAAATAATGGTGGTGGTGAATATACAAGGTACTACAAAAATTATTATTATTATTATTATTATTAAATCGTCCTTTGTTATTGTTAAAACTTAAAACTATAATACTTTTACTGTCCTAAAAAGCTTATTCAAATTGAATAAGTCAGTGTCAATCTTGAATAACACACACGTTTCGCTGTATCATTGTTTGTGCCCCCTTGTTCCTTGTCATTTTCGACCGATTTCGACATCATCGATGATCTTTACTACAGATTATAACCATTACATACGGTCTATTAAACTTCTGTTGTTACCGATAACTTCTGTTTCTGTCTATTCTTATTATGCAACGAAGAAAATTTTTAGCCTCTTTGCATTTTAATAACGTACAGCATTGAATGTATTTTATACAACTAAATATGGATTTATTTATTAATCAATCCTTAGAGGTTAATAACAAAATTATACCTGCAATTTATGTCTAAAACAATCAAAAACATCATAAATTCATTACAAATTGCCTACAAATATTCAGATCATTAATTGAAAATGTTATAAAAATTGTATACGATATACTTGTGCGTATACTTTATTAATATTAAAATATTTTTATTGGCGCAAATAAATCATAATTATTGATTGCTGTTGTGATAATTTCTGACGGTCAAGTGGTAAAAGAATATTAATGCTACTGTGATTTTATTACATATTATCTATAACAGAAACTTTCTAATATTGGTAATAATGATAATTTGAAATTACGAAATCAAATTTGTTGGTTATTTCAGCAAACAAAACATGAAATGCAAATAAAATTCATTTTACCATGCCAAAATTGAATTAATTTCAAATACTGTATGTAGTCGACCAATTTTTTGGGCAGACGTACAACTCCATATCATGACAATAGTTGGATGCTTAATTCTAAGGAGTGCTCATTTTGCCGAATATTATTCATTACTGAATAGTTTTCCTTGGTCTTCCACTTTCTGATAATTAATAACTGCAGACTGTCTAAACTGAACTAGAATTAAAACTAGAAAGCCATTATTTGTGCTGAAAAATCGAATGAATTCTGCAAGCCATTGCAGGGCTTAATCGAAATTTGTGAGTAACTGGAAATTCCTGTTAACAATTGCAGTATCGGTTTGCTCAACTTTAAACATCTCGTGGGAATAAGCTACCATAATTATGTAAATAATTTCTTATTTATTAATATTTATAATGCACAATAATATAATTTAAATAATTAAAATTTTAAAATTAATCAAGTTATAATTTATTTTTCCAGAAGCATTTTTCAATTGATTAATATATAATTATAATTAGTTTTCTAACTACTAACTACCTATAAATTAAATTAAGCTAATTACAGCATAAGATAATATTTTTTAACGTGTGCCATAAATTGTAAAAATTCCATTAAAAATTACATACACACAAAAAGCTTCCAAATTAATTTTTTAAAGGTGAAATAGATATGTAGAGCTCATGTTAAATGTTGCGTTTATATTTGACATTTGGAAACATTAAAATTATTACGAGGTAATTAATCAATGGCTTGTTAAGTTATAACTTGTCAATTAGGGAATTCATAGCTTCAGGTTTAAGCTTTTTTTTTGTTTGGTCTCGTGTGAGACAATAAACAAATTCATCTTGTAGATAGACATACGCACATCGCATGCAATTGTCAAGTTTCAGGGGTGGTAAAATTATGTAAGTTAAAGGGGGTCGGTGTTTAAACAGAGCTAATGTGAGACACGCGTGATGTGGTAATTTGGTAATGGGGCTGTTATGAAGTCAGACCACGCTTGGGGGAAGAGTTACGACCTCATTATTGTAATTGCATTTCGTAGTGCTAACCTAGGAAACTTTCGTATCACATTTCAACTTTGAATTATGAGGTGAAGTCCATTTTTGGATGATACCTTTTAAAATATTCTTAAAACACGTCGATAATTTATTTTCCCGTGTTTCCTTTTTTGTATTTATCTATAACAGGTTTTATATTATGTATCGATTTAAGAACGGCTTTAGATGGTATTTAATTTATGCGCTCGTGTAAAGGAAAAAAATGCTACAGTTGAGATTAAAAGCAATTTAAAAGTTCAATACGGAAGAAATGATGTCCAAATTATGCCCATATATTATTAAAGTTTTGAACTAATTTATTACAAACCAATAATTAGAAACGAAAAGATCATGACCGTTAGATCGAATCTTCTTATTTTAACATTTTGCATTTGATTTTGTTAAGTTTAACATAATTACCATACATGACTTTTTTGGCCTTAATATAATATAACCTTGTAAGTCGATAGTACCATATAAAAATTGCTTATCATATTATTATCTAACAATAAATTTTTATTCCAAGTGTACAAGTGAAGATCATCAACATATTTCGCAAAGTACAGAGTGTTCCAAATTCGACAATATTAAATGCTATTAATGCAACTACCAAAACACACTGCACATTATTTGTCTAACTTTTCAATAGATTCACCGGTGGAAATAAAAATTTTGTCAGTTCAAAAACAGTAGGCCGTAGGAAATCTTTTGCTTTGTGAAAACAAGTGGTGGGCAAAACAAAAACAAATAAAAAAGTTTTACTTCAAAGTTCCTTCAAAACAAAAAAACGAAAACGATATCGGAATCTATACCGAGCAATTTCAATCTACCAGAGTTAACACCCTGTATAGCAATGCTATTTACATAAATTATATATCGCTTTAAAAATTCATTATAAATGAAAAATATGTTGTATCTTAATGCTCAGGTAATAATTAACAAGTATGTCAATATTTTGCAACTTTGCCCTATCAAAACTGCAAATGTTAGGCATTTTTCACATTGTTGGCATTAACGGTAAACCAATTTTTAAATAATAAATGAGCTTCGATTATTACAAGGGCGTTTAGTTTTAATTAATCTTTTTTTCACTCTCCTTGCTCTCCTAGAAATCCCATTGCATCAAGTGATCTTTCTAAAAAGAATTTAGAAATGTGTCAAACCATCATTAAATCAATAATGATCTCTAACAATTAATTAATTCTTTCTTGCTTCTTTTTTTTATAAAGATCAAGTTTTATAAAACAGTTAAAAATTAATTAACCTTCATTTTAAAAATGGATCAAATGTCAACTACAATTAAATAAAATAAGATAAAAAAATTCATCGCGATGTAAATAGTTAACGGTTTTAAATTATTAGTGCAGTTCTGAAATTAATTGATCTTTAATTTATTCTTTCTAGAAGTTTTTTCTCTGACTTTATTTTATTGCTGATTAATATTTAAATAGATCACACTATGTGATTATAATTTGTATAAACTTTAAAATTTAAATCACTCTGTAGGAATTTAAAACATTTTATTTTTCTTGTCAATAACTGTCATTTACATTATAAAAGGAATGGATGAAAAAGTTAATGAAACATGAAGCAGAATTAACTATCATTTGTTTTTTTCTCTCGTTTTTATTTAATGTTACTTGTTAATATTCTATTGGTTTATGGAAACTTTCAATATAAGTATACAGATTTTAGTCGACATTTTCAAACGTTTACTATACAGGGTGTTCTTTTAGTACATCAGATATTGCATAGAAAAGAAGCTCATAGATTTTCTATTTTGCAATCTCAATACAATAAAACCTGTCAAAAAACTTCTAGGCCTTCTTGAATTGACAAAACCTAACCTAAAGCTGTGTTTCAATATTTATCAAATCATTGAAATGATTCTTTAGTCTATAACCTGATCTTTCAGTTAGCCAAAGTGCCTGATAAGAATGTTATCCAAATGCTAACAATGTTGCACACACAGAAAGTAAAATAGTACATAAGTGGTGATTGTATGAAAAAATCTCTTTGAGGCATTTCCATCAAAAATTGTTTCCTAAATCATTCAAAACGTTGACAATATGGAGAAAAAAATAAAGAGTTGGAAAAATAGTCAATCAGTTATGCAACTTTGGTTTGCATTTTCAAACTTGTCCCGAGATGTTTTATAGATTGCCCAAAACGTCAAAACTGTAAAAGAAATAACAGATTCCTTGGGAAATAGCCACTTGGTGTGATGAGGCCACAGAATTATTTTTTCAAAACCCCAATGGTTTAGCCAAGCAAGAAAGGTAAAGAGCTCAACATTTACCGTTTTCAAGTTTTCTTGAATCGAAGAGCAATTAAAAACAGTTCTAACGTTTAGTAATATTTAAGGAAGGGGTCCAGAGTGAATCCAACCGATCGCACAATTCTCAGAATGGTAACCACCACACAGATGAAAGTGCAGATCCAGAACAATCCATATCGCACATTGCGTCAACTACCAAGTCAGCCACAATTCGCTAGCCATTGTAGCGAGGTCCTCAAAAACATTCTGAAGCAGACAGTGTTCGTTGTCAGCTGCTCACGAAGTGTGTCGCACTGTCTATTAAAAAAGCGGAACTAAGACACTCATATTCAGAAATACGTCGCTTCCAGTAGCAACAGAACCAAGAATGCGTGGCGGTCCACAGACTACATCCTCAACTAGCAACCGTCGAGCCAACCAGTTGGAGATTGACAACGCAACGAAACAAACATCATCTAACCCCTCTGAAAAGTGGAACTGAAATCATTTTAGTGGCGCCCAATAAAATTAGGCAAAAATGCAAAGACCACGACTTGATTTTATCGCCGTAAATACCAAGCCAATAGTAGCTGTCCTTCATTGTCGAGACCAGCAACAACAACAAAGCAAACATATAAGATGAGTAGGAAGCAACAGTTCACAAAGAGACTGCATCACTAACTGGGATGCTGTCTAAAACACAAAAATACACCCCTGAGTAGAAACTTTAGTGCTCAGTGAATACATCAACAGAAGCAGATTCAACCACAGACGGTTTCAGTTTAAACTACCAACCATTCTTGCATTTTGAAAATAAAAGTGAAATAAAATGTCATTAGCCGATGAGGTGAGGTTCAAGCGCCCTTCGGCAGCATCTCGTCACCCTGATTGGAACTGACCACTTTGCTCTCTTCAACATGCTTCAGGCGTTCCCTTGGTATCGAGGCCCAAACCATCTGAGCATCTCCAAAATTGTCGACGTCACTACGGGATTCTTCACGTAGCAGCTACCGCCAAACCGTCCGCGCTCTCTAAATTGATTCTGCAGGTCACCAAAATCATACAGACCTATACATTCGATAATTTAAAAAAAAACGCCGCTTTTTTACTAGCATTATTTGGTTATAGATTCTCTGCTGTGTACAATCCATCACCACGTCCCACGAGCTCGCTACGGTAACGGTTCCCATCAATATTGATTCTCGAGTACGAGCACTTTGGTTGGTGCCTCATTCACCACTTTGCCATCCCGGCCAGACAGTCAGAAATTTACTCACTTTAGTTGCCACCTAACTCAATATCTCGATCGACGGTGGTTTTGTGTCGTTTGCTTTGTGTGATCATCCATTTTAGTTTTCACCACCACAGACCATGTCTCATGCATCTTATTTTGTTTCTCGATCATCCCAATTTCAAAATTTAATTATCAATGCTAGAAGAGAAGATTAACTTCTAAAGAGTTGATCGTTTTTTATCGTTTATTTGCTTGCAACTCGTTTTTCGGCCTCACGATCTTCAATAGAAGAACAAGACTAGCATGATGAAACTCCTCAACTGTTTTTTTTCGACTTTAGCAGAACAAGACGAGCAGCAACCAAGCCAATTCTATATCTTTCACTCTCTCATCTTTTTAAACCTCTATCTTGTTAAAGTCGACTTTATAAGACCAAAAAACGTTTTTTTCCGAGTCAACACAGTTGAACCAAGAAGTTCTGCATCTACCGCCTAGGATCATCTTCTGAGGAGCAACTTTAGGCGCAACACCAATCTAGAGAGAACGACATTTCCTGTAAAAACTATCGGAAAGCTACAACGAGACAGAAAAGACAGTGTTGAAAGCACTTAGAACTTGGAAAAGCATAGCTTCAACTCAATAGCTTTAACAGATTGTTCAAAAAGGTTTTTAAATGTTCAATAGTGATGAGAATGCTGGCAAAACAGCAAATAGTAACAAGTGCCAAAACATTGACAGTTTCTGGTGTCCTTTTTGACATCTTCTAGTTTTGGATTTAGACGTTATAATTTCATTAGAACAGAAAACAATCAATTGATTGATTGAAGGTATAGTACAGTAAACAATGACAAGACAATGCTATTATGTTATCAAACGAAATAGCTCATTAAAACATTTCCTGAGTCTACTTGGTCTATCTCGGTATATCTATATTTAGCAGAGAATGTTGCCAAATCATTCGAAAAGGTAAAAATGCGAAATAAAGAACGAGCCGTGGAAGAAATACTTCGTCAACTAGGTTGGAGTAAAAATGATTATGTCAAAAGTCTCTTTGTTAGATGCACAGAACAAAATATTAGAAAACTGTGATCAGTGTTATTTAAATTTTTAGGTTATATCGTTCTCACAGTTTTTCTGAACTTAATCATTAAAATTGAAAGAAGTAATATAAGTACCAGTTGATATTTTCAGAATTAGATTGTTTAGAAACTTTTTAAATGGATACGATTCTCTTTGATTAAAATGTTTTTTCTTTTGTTTGGGAATATCACATAAGAAGAGTTAAAGTGAACGACAAAATTCCTCTGCCTTATACGGTAGGTATAAATCACACATAAGTGTTAAAAAATGCCCTAAAATTTTGAAGATCCTTATTTGGATAAATAATATCAGTGAGAAATTCTCACGGTCCAGGTGATAATTGAAGTCAATAGTAAACATCAAAACGTAGCGTTAATTAGAAACAAGCCATAAGTTTCTTTTTTAAAAATTAAAATGAAACAAAACCACAATAAAAAATGGAATTTCTAACTTTAACATTACGTGTGTGTAAATCAGGAAATTTCCTTAAAGAAAATTTATGTTTACGTTTATAAGTTATGGTTGTGTAGTATAATACATACACACAATAGTAAAGCGAAAAGAAAAAGGGTAGTAACACGAATGAAAGAGGTCGTCCATTAATTAGCTAATGCAAGGTTCTAAGAATTTCGTTCTCCTGAATGTCCAGACTGATAATGTTCCGGAATAAATGAATTTTAATTTCATTAAAGTAACATCCATTTGCAACTCAGACGAACCTCAGATTGCAAGTTTGCGTGCGGGACCCCATAAAACTAAGCCAAATTCGTCGCGATCATGTTTTGATACCATCTTTAAATGGTTCAAAATCATCGTTAATTATTTTTTATGTTAGTTTTTTACAAATTTACCATTTAAGGTAATTTAAAAATTTCCACCTGGCACAAACAGAATTGTTAATAAAGGTCAGAAGTCTCCCGTGGGGTTAATGGATGTGTATATGTTATGTGACATTTTGACAGAAAAATATTGGACTTTATTTTAAACAACTAAAAGGGAAAACCCAATTTTTTGAGGAAAAAGCATGACGATGTGAAAATTCTGTCTGACCTTTTAATCTAGAAAAATCTAAACGAGAGTATTGTCATGGAAAAATAATAATAAACAAACAAACTCTCAAATTAATATAATTTAGAATGCCCCGAATTAGCAGATGGTGGACTTTAATTGTAAATAAAAAATTGGTTAGATAACGTAGATATATAAAACTAAGAAGACAGAAGAATTATAATTATGACGACAACCATATGGCAACCCAAGGCTGTCTAAACGCTCTAGCTTTTTTTTGCAAAAGTCATGCAAACAGTATTAAGTATCATCACGATGAATTCAAGTTTAATTTTCCATCCAGTATTAATGATTAATGATTCTGTAATTAGAGAAAATTCGTAAATCTCTCACGTAATTTTTTATTATTTTAATGTTTTGGTTTCACAATTTATTTTCAAACCATTAAAGTGATGTTTGTGAAGGGGACTTTTTTTTACCCGTCCATACACAAAGAATTAGAAACTCTTAGGAAAAAATATATTCATTCAAGGAAGTTCATAAATTTCAAATAAAACAAATTACGAAGTCGCACAACTATTAATACACAAAAAAACTAAATAGAAATGTAGCACATGAAAAATCAAACTGCAAGAAAACCTGATATATTCTAGGTCACAATTAAAAAATATCAACATCGTAAAAAATATCTTTAAATCCAACACAACCAGATGAAAGTTGTTCAATATTTCGTTATCTCTAATTAATAACTGCATCACCAGTGAAAGCAAAAGACCGTGTAAGGCAAGAAGAATTATTGATAACCACCGCTAGATTCATTATTACTGTATTAGGCCACGCTTTATATCCATATGTGAAAAGTGTTATTAATAACACCAAGCACAATTTCTGCTAGAACATCATTTGGACCTCTTTTTCTCTATCCTATACGTACAGTTTAAACAAGCATGCAAAAGCTTCCTGTTCTTTTGATAACGCATTTAATGTGTAATTTACGACACGTGCCCCGGAGTCACGATAATAAAATAGGAAATGCAGGTGTTTTCAGCTCGGATATTGCATTAAAAGCGTGCGTGTATGTTTGTGATTTTTATAAAAGGAAGGGCTTATGGGTAATTAAATATTCTAAAGTAGAAGTCGCAGACAATTTTATCAGTTTTTAACTGTTCTGTGGTGAAAGAAAAGTAATTTTGTAAATTCTTCATAAATTTTTATTATGCTTTCACTTTCATTAAAGAAACCGTTCTGAAAATATACACGTACTTATTTATTCTTATTGCAATTTCTCTAAATTTTACAATAATTTGATTAGTTTTCTCCATTTTTTTCTTATTCAGTTGCTGATTAATTAAAGATCAAGCAGGTATGAAGTCTAAAAAAAGTTTATTCAAAAGCACACAACCTAACATAAAGACGAGTGGCGGGTCTTAGCTGCTCGGCACGGGCGTGGATTCCTGGTTTAACCCAGACACAATTATCTTTCAAATTTTTAATATTCCGCCACCTATCAATCAACTGTCAAATTTATCCCAAGATACCTTTTTAGCCTCCACCTTCACTAAACTATTCCCATCACGTTTCCTTCCCAGTGTCCTACCAGCCATCCCCAAATACAGAGTCTCGTATTCCGTTCTCATTCTTCTTTTTCTAGTTTTGCTTTTTCTTTCTCTATATACACATATCATTTTGCCTTTACTCACTTCCACGCACTAATTCCTACTTTCTTACTTAAACGGGTTCCTCTATTCGCTTCCAGATTATTTCACTCTAAAGATGTCACTGAGCCTCAAGTTTCTTCTCGAAGCATCGCCATCATAGCCTTTGGCTTCATTCATTCTATAATTTCAGCTCTTCTAAAAAAGCTTTGGAACTGCAAACGTCTACTGTTCTCTCCCTCGAATCGCTTCAAAAAGCATCACAGCTAATTTGCATCTAAAAGTGCCACTTCTCATCTAAATCAAACATTACTTAAGTTTAGTGTCCGGTTTTCCAAATACCTCATTTATCTTCAAAGCTTTCTTCTGACACCTAAAAAAATTGCAAGTCTGATAGTATCCGATTTCCATTAATGGCTTGTTTATCTGAGCCACCACTCGTTTGGCTATCGGCTTTAGTACCAAACCCCAATATCTGCCTTGTCCACCCAAGTTCATCTTAAATCTGTCCTCTGCTACAGTTCAAAATTTAAGATAAGGTCTTTAGTTCAACGATAGCGATTTTCTTCAGTAAGAGAATTACACCTACAAATCTTCTTTTTCCCTCTCGTAAATATTCCAGCTTGTGTTATTTTCTAGAACAGATACTCAGAACAAGAAACAACAGAAAACAGGCGCGTGAACACACCGATTATTTTGATTGCCTTGGTTTTCATTTCAATCATTAAGGCAATGATCAATCTTGATCTTAAAGAAGCATCACATTATGATAAGGGAAAAGGAACTTCTCCAAGGCTTTCGTAATAACAATCTAATCTTCTTCGAAACAAAAGAAGTACAATACAAAAAAAGATTTTTAAATGCCAAGAAACATAACTGTGAGGGATTCTATTACTTTGGGTCTACCGATTACGTCACAAAAGTGCTAATATGGTAGTATTTGGTCATCTAGCAATATCCGTGATACAGTTGACTTGCTTTCTTTTGGACAGTAATTGTTACGTTCAGGAATTCTTCGGCTACTGCATAGCAAGTTAGATTCTTGTTACTTTACGCTTTCTGAATTTTCTTTGGGGCACTTAAAATTATATTTTATAAAAAATACACCAAAGAACGTACTTTACGTCATATACGACTCATTAGGGTTTGCACGTTTTCATCGTTGGCTCTTTCTGTAGCTTATGACCAGGATTTCTGTAGGTCAGCCCCCGAATTTACTTCTCCACCTTTCTTTTTTAAAATGCACTTCATTATAGACCAATATTCTTCGATTGGTCTAAGTTCAGGATTGTAGTCTTTGGGAACTACACCAACTCCATTTTGCTCATACAACTCTTCCACTGATTTAGCGTAGTGCCAACTCGCTAAGTCTTACCAAAATAATAGTTGTCGTAAAACATTAGCGTGTTCGTCACATTTTATTCCTACGGCTACTAGATATATTTTGTCCAAACAAAAAACCATCTATGTCTTTTATATGCGTACTAGGAACTTCTTATTCGTGCCCAATTTTCGACTTGTTCAACCTTTAATTGAATTGCGTTAGGCATCTGTTTTGCTGTTTTGGTCATGGACGCCCGATTAACCTTTTCTTATATAATCTCCAACTGAAAAGTCGATCTCTATAATCTCAGGGATCTCTCATGCATTTTTGCGTAAGAGCCTTTCCAATAAAGGTTCTGAAATCTGAACGTAAAATATTTTGGAAAATTAATTTTCTGCTAGATATTAAATATAACAGAAAATGTGACCAAGAGAAATTCAATCTGATACGGTGATTTCAATGCTAGATTATAACACAGTCTTCGAAAATATTAACTTTGCTCTGGCTCTGCAAAGAAAAAGTAACAAAATGAAACCAAGATGCCTAGAGGTATGAATTTTGTAAATTATTGATTTTATCAGATGATGTAATTGTGTAATGAAGTATGTAAGAAGAGATGATGATTAGATTGGTCGATTCAAGATTATTCCTGATTATAACATCTTGACGACAATTTGAATAAATTATTATTGAAATAGGTATCAACAAGGTCGCTATCGCTACGGGGAATGAAAACGCATAAAAGGTCTAATTTATTGTAACATTAAAAGACTGGTGTGTAAACCTCTTGAATGTAGCTCAACTAATGCACGTTTATCTAAAAGGATTCTTGGAACGAAGATTGGAATTTTGCATTCCTCCTGTTTATAATGTGACCGTAATTATCTTAACATTGAAGAAAAAGCGTTATTTTAATTAATAT
>VTPC01000595.1:68264-99859 GCA_011009095.1 Ignelater luminosus
ACAAAGATTTTCGTCAAATGAAGAGGCAATCACCTTCGTGAACAATTATTTTGCAGAAAATGTTAAAAAATAAAAAAAAATTTTCAGAAAAAATGTCTTGTATCTTTGTTAGGTCGGAAACTTTTCAGACCACCCTCGTACCATGGTTAAATGTAAAGAAGACGGGCCAAAACTTGAGTTCATATTTAAGTTTGTGCTCAAATTAGGAGAAGGCATTCTTTCTCAAATTGCTCTGACAATATCCTGTATGTAGGTAATTAGAGGTGGGATCAAAAAGCAATTGAACTCCTTTCGTTACAAATATGGGAAATGAATTATTCTTCTGCTAGAACTTTAAAATGTATTGCGAGGTTAAAATGGCGAAAGTGAGGCTGAAAGATGCCAGGGTTAGACAAGGCTATACCATTATCTCAGAAATGCAATTATAAAGAAGAAAAGAAAGAATATTGAGCAGTTATCTGTAAGTCTATAATTTAACCAAAAGGTTGTCAACTGTGAGTAGAAACGAAGAAAAGAAGAAAAGAAAAAACAAAATAAGATGTGCAATGACGCATCATAAATTGCAATTTAAGTTTTGTGCTTCATAAATTCCAATTCATCCTTTCTTTTATTTTCTTTATATAATAATAGTACAATATACATTCAGTATTTCTAGATATTCAGATAATGAGTGGTTTTCTGATATAAGGGCATTACACAATCGTATATGATTATAACAATAGGTTAAATAACCCAGAGCGTTCCTGTGTAGGCGTAAAACTTACAATTGTTGGGTTCTAAGAAGAAACACTTAATAATATATCATTTTCTCTCTGTAAAGAACACGGCTACGTCTTCTTATTGTTTTACAATTTAGATTTTTCATAATTTCCAATTAAAACCATCCTAAAGAATTTTTACCTTTTTAGAGATTTCGGCTATTAAATGTTAAACGCCATGTCATAACAATTTGTCAAATCTTTTTTTAATGTCAAATAACTGTTAAGCAGTAGATTTTTAAAATCGTGGGCGTTAAGCATACATAAATAAACGCGAATTTATTGCCAATATAATAGCAAAGTGACTATTATTGTTAGTTTTTTTAATCTTGAAAAATTTCTCCCCGAAATTAAAAACGTGTCAGGAAGTAAAACTGATCGATTTTTAAAAGCGCACCGATGCAAAAAATGTTTAAGAAAAAAATTCTTGTTGTACACCTGCAATCGATAAACAAACTTTCTAAAAAAAGAAATGCACTACAAATTACATACGAAAAATCTGGCTCGGTCAGATCGACCTGGTTGGATGATGATCATTCATAAATCCTTGAACAAGTTTTCGAAGGAATTTCCTTTTAATTTTTGTTGCATCTCTTCCCTTTCGCTGTTCTCATTATATGGTATAACAAAGAGGTATCGCAATAAAAGGCGAATTTTTGACTGCTTTGCCTAAAGGTGTAGGTCATCCTGACACAATGTGATGTGTGACACACTTCGAATATAATTGCTTTCGTTTATAATATAATTGGATGATATATTGATTGAGTGAAACGTTGTGACAGCGATCTCTTCCCTAAAACTAAATCTTCTTTTTTTATTGTGGACAAAATTTTAATCCTATTGGATTTCAAAGAATACTAAAGAAATTACGATTTCACTGATACGTTAAGGTTATGAATAATTTTGCAGAGATGGATGACCCAATCAACCACCTCCTGAGAGTCTGAAGATGACTCTTAACTCTCTCATCTTCCTTCTATCAGATTAGACTTAATACCTTTTACACTCCAATCCGGGAGCAGACTCGGATTTGTTCCGTTTTATCTGATTGAATTAAATTAGGTGCTTTGTATTATTTATTTATTTATTTTTTAAGAGTCTTATTAAAGCTTAAAAAAGTCATTTTTTTCTTCTTGTCCACTAAAAGCAATCAGGTGTTACAACAGGAATAATAATAACAATAATATTTGAATTTATAGATTTTCCGCTCGATTTAGTCGTATTATTTAATTTATGTATAAGTGTTTATACCTCTATCAATTACTAACAGATATATCATATAATGCGATCTCTCTGAATTAAGTTTCTATTCATGAATATACTGTTGTAAACACCTGTTCACATTAAACTGTAGGACACTAATCTAAAATGCATAACGTCCATATAATACTGATTTTAGATACATCATTAATTTTATTTATGCTGGCACTCGAGGGTTTAAATAATTTTATTCTAACGTCGAATCGTAATCGTTTTTGTTTAATTAAAATTTTAAATTTTCTTACATAAAACTTCGCTTCCTCAAATATAATCAATGAAAACGTTTCAATTTGTATTCTGATTTAATTCAATTCTTATTCTAAAGTAAGTTAGTTATCGGACAAGATAGATTGAACACGGTTTGAAATCGCTACTCATATCATTTGATTAGATTTGCAATTTATGATAATGTTTGTTTCAATTTTCTCTTGTGAATTAATATGGTAATCAAAAGATTACAGAACGAATAAATTAGATTCTGATAGGTACTTCCAATGCATAATTATGAAGACTACAAACTCATCAAATATCAAATTTGAACTTTAGACCAGTTAGAAGAAAAATAAAAGTTCGAAAGATTCAATAAAATTCAAGTTCAGTTAGGTTAGGTTCAAGCAGAGCTTGACCACTAAAATTTAACATTTAAATCTCCTTAATCCCGCTACCATTGAGATAATATCTAGAACGTCTGCAGTTATTACTCATCATTTTGCATAATTGGCTGCTTTATTATCAGAAATAACTGTAGTTGAAAGTTATTTGGACAAAACAGATGAATATGCTTGTTGTCTCCAACCTTAATTTGAAGCTTTTTCAAATTCACTATCACCCTTTAGTCTGCAGTATTAAAATCCTGAATACCTACAATTACAGGTTTGAAACCCATCTCTATATAATTATGTAAAACAAAAAAAACTACAGGAAAAAGCCAACGTCGATAGATTTTAGTTTGCAGGAATGCAAAATTACAGTTTCATATTCAACAGAACATATGATCCTGCCCACTTGCAAACCATGATGGCTTTAAATTTATAGAAAGTTACCATAAGCCATAAACAATCAAGCAAGCGTCAATTGCAAATTAAAATTTTTGGATTTTGGATTTAGGAGGTCCTGGCATCTTGGCGAGTCTTGAGTTTGTATCCATTCTTTGTTGTTGCCCTAATAGGACTCTACGACTGGGCAGCTGTAGGCACCCTCTTTCATCACAACGTTGCCCTAATCACCAGTAGCACCCATCACTTTACTTGAACGCTATAGTGCAACACATGTTATCACAACAATGTGTATTTTTTGCCTTAAGTCAACACTCTTGTCTTAAATCAAAGTTTTAGACTTTTTGTAGTTTAATCTACAAATGTAGTGAAGTAGCAAAGCCTGACTCTAAGAGTGACGTTAATAACTAATCTAGATATAACAAATACATTTTAAGCACAGGCGAACATGGTCGAGAGTTTTCTCGAAATCAAGATGAGAACACGAGAGCAAAACGAAAACAAAAGGAAAGCAAGACGGGAACAAAAAAAGAACAAGACGATAACAAGATGAGAACAAGACGAGAATAAAACGAGAACAAGACTAGAGCAGGATAAAAACAAAACGAGATCAAGAAGAAAACAATGAAACTAGAACAAAAGAAGAATAAAATAAAACTATAGCAACAACATAGCGAGAACTAGACAAGAGTGTGACTAGAACAAAACGAAAACAAAACGAGAGCAAGGTGAGAACAAGACGAAACGAAGAAAAGAAAAAGTCTAGAACAAGATTAGAACAAGACGAGAACAAGATGGAAGTAAGACTAGAGCAAGATAAAAACAGAACAAGGAAAAGACGAAAACAAAATAAGAACAAAACTAGAAAAAGACCACAGAAAGACAAGAGCAAGACGAGAACAAAACAAAAACAAGCAGTGCAAGTCAAGAAAAAGACGAACAGAAAATTAGGACAAGACGAGAACAAGATAAGTACAGAACGAAAACTAGTCTACAACTCAATGAAAACTAGAACAAGAGAACAATACTAAAGCAAGACGAGAATGGAACGACACCAAATCGAGAACAAGACGAGAACATGACGAGAACAAGATGGAAGTAAGACTAGAACAAAACAATGCTAGAGCAAGAGAAAAACAGAACAAGAGCAAGACGAAAACAATACAAAAACAAGGAGAGCAAGTCAAAAAAAGGCGAGAAGTAAATTAGGACAAGACGAGAACAAGAAAAAGACAAGACGAGAACAAGAAAACAAGACTAAATCAAGACGAGAATGAAACGACATCAAGTCGAGAACAAGATGAGAGCATGGCATGAACAAAACTAGAGCAAGGCGACGACAAAACAAAAACAAATCGAAAGCAAGACCGGAAAAAGACGATAACAAGATTAGAACAAGACGAGAAAGCAAGACGACAACAAAACAAGAACAATATGATGATAAGACAAGAACAAGATGATAACAAGACAAAAACAAGACAGAAATAAGAAACTTAAGTCGATGTCTACCATCACAGTTGACACCAAGACTTCCAAACTCAAATCATCAACTCCTGCAGTCGTTCAATGCAATTATCTATTTCCTGAGGAAAGTAATAGCTTTAGGTGCTTTAAAAATCCCCTTCGGTCCAGTCCAGTAAGGATATAATTTGTGCTGAAAAACAGTTTGCCGCGATAAATATTGAAGTTGCTACTGATATGGCGGCGGCAGATGCAACTAATGGCAAGATACTCAATGAAAACTAGAACAAAACTAAAACAAGACGAGAATGAAACGACAAGTCGAGAACAAGACGAGAACATGACGTTAGAGCTGACTGCTATTGAGTCAACGTTGGAGATGATTTTTGTTGGAGAATGTCGAAGTAGTCGGTCGACAGAGACTGTGAACTTTGAAAGGTTGGTTGAGACTAGGGAAGTTTTTATGAAGCAAGCGGTAATTGGCTGAGAGTAGAAAAATTGGTGTACATTGTTGGTTGTTCTGAGAAAGGTTAGTGGAGTTTATAGATAAAGATTTTGGACAAAACGGTTCTTTTCAGAATCACAACGCCATTTTGGGCTGCGAGAAATGGTCGAAAGGGGAATTTTTGACAGGCCTGATGAGCCTCCCTTAATATTAATATCCCATTCAAACAACATTCCATCAGGCTAGAGAGGAAGATGAAACCTATAAGAGCCTTTAAGAGTCAAGTAGCATCAGTAGTAATGTGACTTGCTAGTAATTCACACCACTTTTACCCAGTGCCCTCTTTTGTCACGTTTCCTTAGAAATGAACTTTGTCTAAAAGATTTGCAAGGAAATCTGTACAGAGCAAAAATTAGGTACTTCGCTTCCTCAAATATCTGATTTGACTTAACTGTAATATCAATTACAGAGAATGAGCTATAAATAAATATAAAGTTTATAATGTTCCTGACTAGTTAGTCGGCGGCCTTGAGTCATGAGTTAGGGGTTAATTACATTTAATTTAAAAAAACATCGGTAAAAAGAGTAAAAATATATACAGAAATTTATGATGTCATTGTGTTTTGGCATGACACGAGTTTAACATTTCCTCATATCATAACAAATTAATGTTTGGTTGCCACTACAACTCTAAATTATTTTTGTCAGCCACTCTATAAATTAAAAAACTAATTTTAATAATTAATTACTAGTTTCATTTTAATAGATAGTCTATTGTTATTTTTTATAATATATTAACATGCATATTCATTTTTATTCGCCTACTTTAATTCACTTTATAAACATACAAAGGTGTTAAGAAAGCTATAAACAATAAATTAATCGAGTGATTTAAAGTTCTTGCAAAAGTTTTCAACATTCAGGAAGTCAATTAATAGGAATGTTTTAGTTATCACCTGCAATAACTAAAAACAATAGACAATTCTCATAATTTTACTTATCTTTGTAATCGTTTTTCTATGATAATGAATTCCGCTGCTAAAAGTAAATACATGTCTTCCTGTGAGCTTTACGTAGCACACATAATTTTTAATTGAATTTAATTTAAACTTTCTTTAAGTACAAGAAAGGAGGAAATGTTAATTGCGATTGTTTAGCTATAAAACCACCTTTAAAACTAAATAAGATGTGCCTTATGGCATTTTTCCAGCTGATCAGTGTGGGTTGTTAAGGTAATTATGTATGTTAATCTGTAACGTAAAGGTAAAACATTTATTTTCTATCGGAAAATTTATTTTATGATTGTCATGTTGTAAATTGATTACAATTTATGATTACCAAGCAAACCTTTTAAGTTAAAAAGAAATCCAATTAATTAAACTTTGTTCTTTCAACGTGCAAACCGAATTGAAGTTTTCTCCAAGAAGGAAACAAGTTTCATTTATACTAACATAAAATTCTATTCTTATCTTAAAAGCGGTTTTTATAAAGTATTAGATCTAGATCGTTAAAAAAACACGACACATATGTTGGCAATAAAGAAAGAACTTTCTAAGAGACAAAAGTAAAACACCCACGATTGATTGCGATTCTAATTCAGGTGAAATCTGGAAACAAACAACACTGAAGCGATATATACCTACAACTAGAATTTTTTTTTAATCAGTAGGGATCCATTAGAAAGTTTATGTTCTTTCAGATCATAAAATTGCCATAAAAAGCCTACGGTTTTAATTTGAACTAAATTATTGAACTGCTTTTTGCGTAATTTTATGTTTAGAGCTTAACTGTCATACATTATTGAGTAGTTTTTTATATCTTTGCGTGTTATACGAGGGAATTTTATTAAGTCTTCTGTTTAATAAACATTTTTTAGATTTTTCTCAATTATAAAACGGCATGTTCTTTGACCTTTCTATCGATGTTTACATCTATCGAAATAACCTTCTTAACTTATACGATTGAACTAGTAGCAAGCAATAAAAATGAGGTATGCAAGCTTCAATCTAGAACGCAAGTTAACATTTTAGTTAATTAGTCTTGTTGATTGTCCAAGAAGCTTTACTTACAAATTAACTGATTTGATTTGCTTTAATGAAAATTTATTTAATTGATAAACTTTTACATTTAAATCCCACTGCTTAAATTAGTTTCCAAATATCGAAATTCATTAAAATAACTGTATCATTTTTTTATTTTAAATTAATTCATTTTTTAAAGTTTCATTTCCTGTTATACACGAAATTAGAAAAACTTCAAATCTAAAGATTAACTTCCTACATTAAAAAACCAAATCAGTAAATTAATTAAAAACCAAAAAGGAATAATCATAACCTCACATACTTTTTAAACATTTTTTTCTTCCTTTTATTATTGCTATTATGCAAAATATTTCTATATAAAAAGTTTTAAAAGATTTATGAATTAGTGGATTAATAAAGTATAGAAATTCTCATCTCTCATTCATAATAACAAAATTCCTAGCTGCGTGTGTAATGTCAAGCGTCCAATCGTTTAAATCCTAATAAATATTTAGAAAAGATAGAAAAAAAACATTGAAGGTAAACAGGACAGGATTTTTGAATTTAAAATTTTATTTATGTATTGGCTGTTGAGTATATTAGAATAGAATGTGTAATTTTTTTCTCTTAATCTTATTTAAACACAGTTATGAATGCACTCTATAAAGTTACTTTAATAAAGCAATATTTACAATTTTTGTAGATTTTATGTTTTTATTGCTATTAATAATTATCATTGATAACTCAAAACACTTGTTTTATGAACAGAAATTTAGATTTTAATTTTGTTGCCTTGAATAAAGCACGGCAAGACAAATGATAACCCACAATCAGAACTACAAGTAAAGATAAAAAACAAAACGCTACTAGTTAGCAGTTACAATAAAAAATAATTCTTAACAAATAACTAATTACCAGATCAAATGAAAAAGAAAGACGCAAATAGTAAATACATTCTATAACAGTAGACCGCATTCAGTTATATAACTGCAAACTCGCTGGCTCAATGACTACAAGATAACTCAAACTTTAGGTCTCATGCAATGCTAGAACTTTTACAAAACACAAGCCTAGTTTGACGCTTTCTATTTAATCATGTTCTAGCATATCATTACGGTCTAGAATCCCTAACAGTTTTTTTTCTCTTTGCGTGATCAATAGTTTTGCATCGAGAGGAGTCAGTTATCAATTAAACACGGAAGTCTACTAGTCTGTGAGCTTTGCCATGTTTTTATTTTGTACCACAGATTTTCTGGATCTAACCTTTTAGCTTGCTCCATGCGTGCTGCAGACAAGCTTTTTCTTGTGTTTTGGCCCAAATGTAAATGAAGCACTGATGATACCATTCGAGTTACTTAAGATGTGCTGGACGAAGCTGAGGTGCTTTCTGATTCATGCTCTTGTGAAATGTACTAAATTTCAGTGCCTTTTAGAGTTAGTATCACGTTTTCATATTGTGGTTCCGGATTTTGCCTTTTGTTTCTGCACAATCTCATTTGTTGCTTTATTACCAACAGATAAATGCAGTAAAAGTTGGCGAGTGATGATCTTTTGTTCACTTAACACTTTTTGGCTCACTCATTCATACACGTAGAGTTTCCAGCTTGACTTGATTTTATTTATTTTTCCGGTAAACATTGCACTACAAGGTGATGTACACGTGCTTGCCCAAAACTACAACCTCTTGCTCTGGCATGCCGTTTCGGTACGTATCCATTATTTAGCGCTACGGTGCAAAGACCAAGAGTGTACGTAAAATTGCAAGCAGCATTTTATTTCGGTCTCGGAGGGACACTGCACGTGCCTCGCGTTCATTCCAGTAAGTATTATTTTTTCCTTGGCCATTCACATGTGTCACACCATGAACCCAGTCTGACCCACTCTAATAAGTGGAGATTCTGAGATTTTTTTCTTGGTGCATTGCATTTAAAGTTAATTAGCCACCGAAGGTGGCCAAGCTCTTGCAAGATCTAATCTTCTCTTCAGCCAGTTAAATGATAATTTGGTGTTGGAGCGAGAATCACAAGTGGAGATGGTCCTAGTGCGTGCTTGAAGCAGAAGGCTCGCAGCCACTCATCGGCTGATGATAATCGATGTAAAAAATCTGAAATAGCACAACTTGGTTGGAGTGGAGTGTATTGGAAATCAAAATCCTTGTCGAACGTTGATGCATTGTATTTAATAATGCAATAGCATATCATTACAGTCTAGAATTCTTTAACAGTTTTGTTTGTCAAAAATTTCTCTTTCTCTCTCCATGTTAATGATTTTGCTTCGAGAGCAGCTAGTAATAAAACGCAAAAGTCTCAGACCTTGTCATCAGATCTATTTACTTGTCGCACTATGTGTTGTACTCTATTAAGTTACATGATGGTCTCTGTACAATTTGATTATTGGTCGCTTTATTACCAACAGATAAATGCAGAGCCTAATGGAAGTTTTGAGATTTTCTCTCTTGATGCAATGCAATGAAAGTTTCGCTTCCGCAGCTTTCGAGTTCTTGTAGGAGTTGATTTCTTCGCGGTGAAGCGAGAAATTATAAGTACACGCACGTAGACATGGCGTCGATGAGTGAATGGATTAATAAATACACCCGTCGTGTAAGTTGATGGTAACTGGTGTGAGGCTTGGAATCCACAAGACAGACCGGTGTCTGGAGCAGTAGTAATGCGCTGACTTCAAGGTCGACACTAGTAACGAAATTGTACTTGCGAAATGGTAATTAGGATGATCTGGACAAAGGTGATGACAGTGACAATGTTGAATTGTGGTAGTAGACGGCAGCATGAAGAGCGTTGACAGGTGAATTAGGATTTTGGTGACTTGCGTGGTGCATCACCCCGTCAGCAATCTATTGCAGAACCATCTTGAAGAGCACAAGCTGTAGATTTCTTCATTTTTCAAGACTATGGTCACTTCTCAGTGATTAAAAGATACTTTAATAAGTTGCTGCTTGACCTTTGGTTAGTCGTTTATCAAGTCTTAAATATACAGTAGTAATATGTAAATATGGCCAAAAGCTCAGGCTGATGGATAAAGATTTTGGGCTCTAAACTTAGACACTTAATGGAGTGTGATGGAAGAGAAAATAGATTAGTACAAAAAGGCTATATGATCTATTTGCTTATAGTTAGCTCTCTGAGGTTTTGCTATAGAATCTATAGCGGTTCGTAGTACAAAAATATGGAGGTTACAGTTCGTCTCATGATAGACACTACGCCTCAAATGTCAATCGGTTTTTGTCCAAAGAAGGTCAACTCAGAACAAGGTATCGATTTTGATCTTTTCGATTCTTATTAATTTTAAATATAGGTAAACCTGCCATTTTGGAAGTGAAGAGAAATAGGAAATTTAATCAAACCGTTACGCACACTAATTGTATTGCACTGGGGATTTGGAATTCTTATCTATTTGGTAATAAACGCAAGGATATCATCTAAATATTTCGTCTTTTATTATTTGCTTCGTTCCTTTTATTTAGTGTCAATGCTCTGAGAGAATAATGCTTAAGTGGATAACATGTTGAGAAGCACTGACAGGTATAGTAAACAAAAACAAAATTGTTTCTTTTGTTCTCAAAAATGTTTCTTAGTTATTTAAAAAGCTTTAACGATGAAGCCAATTTGAGGTTATGACGATATTAAATGATCTTGCCGATCTAAAAATATAATTATTTCCAAAACAAAAGATCCACGATAAAATTAACTCGATAATTCTTCCATAATTAATACCTACTTAAAACACCAACAAGAAGTTTCAAGGTTTTCAATAAAAACTAATTAAAAGGGCATTATATTCAGCTCGCGTGCAGGAATAACATCCCCTTTTATCCCATGAGGGGGCCGACAAAATAACGATTGGTGTATGCTGAAAAGAATTTCAGGGTCTAAAAATTAAGACTGACACATGCGTAAAAGAAGATTTTCTGGATCGTTCCTTTATGGAATGAAGGGTTTTCAGGGGGGTTGTTAAGCTTGCGCAATCAGAGAATTTCCAGCCATTATGAAATTCCTGCGCCATTTGCACAAAAGGAGAATATTTATTGATTTTGATATGAGGAGTATCTCTCTCGTGTTTTATTATTGTAAAAGTTTTTCCTACCGAAAAGAGAAAAATAAAATAAATGGCTTTTAATAAAAAATAAATCAATTTTTTACATAATAACTTTTAGATATAAATCAGTAAAATTTCATAACATACACATATGCAAATGTATTTTCGGTAATAACTTATAACTTAATACAGACAGACAAACTGAAATATACATAGATATGGAGAGAGAAAATATTCTAACATTTGACCCGAAAATTTATGAATGAATGAATTATACGATTACAATATTTATTGCTCGGTCTTACAAACTCATTTAAATAACAAGTTTTTAAAAGTTTAAAAATAGCCATTAAAATGGCATATTATTTGAGTGTGGCTTACGTATTATACTTTTCCAGCTGGATTTTTAATCCCCAAAGCATCAAGAATGAAACACAATATGCAATCATTATGCCAAACCTAACAGCTTAGGAAGGCTATTAATCCTAGGAAATAATCGACTCGATTACACCTGACACGCGATATAGTAACTGAGATTAAAATTTCTCTTTGCCCTTTTGTTTGGAATTCCTGAAAATATCATTTTTATGCAAGAGAAAAATTAGAATATGTAAAACTGAAACGGAAAAAAGCGTGTGTTGGTAATGTTACGGTTGTCAAATTACAACAATGGGACATTTGCAAATATAATTTTCTTGTCCTCGTTCTATTAAAATTACATTTTCAATGCCACTGTACTGATTGAAAAAATTGATGCTGTCACGCCATGATATGGCAGAAGTTAATTTTGTTCGTAGCATATTTTTTCTTCATTGATTTAAACTATCAATAACTGAATGTAAGCAAAAAATCTGTTATTAGATACGTGTATCAGTTGATTATTAATTTATTTTCAATAAATGAAATTTAAATTATAATTTTATAATCAAGCGTAAAAGAATTAAGCTTTCGAAACTATTATTAGATATTATACTACTTATTGCCTTTACGAAAT
Source organism: Ignelater luminosus (assembly GCA_011009095.1). Classification (NCBI taxonomy): domain Eukaryota; kingdom Metazoa; phylum Arthropoda; class Insecta; order Coleoptera; family Elateridae; genus Ignelater; species Ignelater luminosus. The sequence continues at coordinate 80,252 of VTPC01000595.1, forward strand.
TATGATTTCATAAGTAATTAAATTTCTTGTTCACAATAACCTTAAAACAATTTCTAATTTTAAAATTCAATTTTCTAATTCTTTCTTTTTATTGGTTTAATAAAGTACCGTGCGATCAAACAAACAAAAATCGAGTAGCGCATGGAATTAACTCCTATAGGTTAGATATAAATGATAAACAAACGAATTTTTATTCTACATTTTAGGTTAGAAATGTAAAACTCTCAAGTATCAATAAAAATCAATTTATTTATCATTTACATCAACCTATTTCACGTCCTACTCGATTTCTTTTTTTACGTGTAAAGAAATTGTGTCATTTTACTTCCACCTTTTGTGGAATTGTCTATTAGAGGTATAAGTGAAGCAAGTACTGAAATAGGGAGAATAAAATATAGATATGAACACAGTCAAGGTAGTTTTGGTTGACTTGATTACGGTAGACTTTTTTTATAATTTAACATCTTTTAATTTTAAATTCTGAAAGGATCGAAGTATTTAAGACCGGCCTGAAGATAGATTCAGCATAGTCTGAAACGAATTCTTCTCACGAATAGAAAAGCTCTATAATCCGATGCTTAACCGACTCAAACTGTCCAAAACCTGACCTAAATTAAATCTAAATCTAGTTCAGTCAAAATTCAAACTTCAGTCTGGACCGTGCAATGGCTCTTTGAGAGATTAATAAAAACCAAGACCCGATACGTGTTTGTGTTTAGCTTTCTTACAAAAGTTAAAGGAGGACGTAAATCATTCCGTATTCATGTTTGTCCTTCTTAAAAAAAAATTAATGAAGTCTGTTCGTGTCTGGTTTTCTTAAGAATGTTACTAGAGGAAAAAATTCGCAGGTATCCCGAGAGGCGACATACAATAAGCTGACAAGTGTTTGAATCTAGCTCTGTTAAGAAGGTTGATGAGGCAAAGCTTGAACCATTTCCAGTTTAGCTCTTTTAAGAAGGCGAATCCCGATTTATGTCCGTGTTTAGCTCCTTTAAGAAGGTTAAAGACCGCAGGTTACGTTAATGGAAGGCAAAGACCAACTTGTGTTAGCGTTAAGAGATCTTAGGAAGGTCGATCCCTGTTCGTGTCTAGCTCTTAATTTATCTTAGTTGGAAAGCGTTAGCTATAGTTAGTTCTCATATGAAGATTAATGGAGGTCGTAGTTCATACGCTGTCTAAATCTATCTCTTTAGAAAGTCCAATTGAAGGCGAAAACCGACTCGTGTTTGTTGTTAGCTATCTTAGAAAGGTTAATCAAAAGAACCCAATCCGTTTTCATATTTAGCTTTCTTAAAAATGCTTAAAAAGGCTTCGCATTCGTATTTAGCTCCCTTACGAAGGTTAACAAAAGTCAAAGTTCGACATATGTTGGAGTTTAGCTATCCTAAGAAGGTTACTGGAGGGAAAATCTCGACCCATGTTTATATTTAGCTTCCTTGAAAGGATTAAAAATGGCGTGTTCGTATTAGATTGTTTCAGAAGGTTAATTGAAGGCAAAAGTCAATTTTAAAAGAAGAAAAGAAGCCACCTCAGGTAGCTCTTGAAAGGAAATAACCAAATCCAAGTTCGTATTCAGCTCTTTTCAGAAGATTAATGTAATAGGGCATTTGCAATTTGATGTTGTTTTCTTCAGATTTTTCCCATTTTGATTTGTTTACTATCCAAAAGAAGTGATACGCCAAAAAGACTTGTAAATAGGGCATGGCCATTAGTGGAAGATGTTTAAAACCACTTTATATTCTGGTTATGGTTTGCAAAGGTTGTACGATAGAACGTATCGAAGGTCACTCGAAGCATCAGTGCAACGGAATGTCCTTCATGATTGATACTTGATGATGATTTTAAGTAACTGCAGATTTTCTGAAACGTTGCTTTTTAAAGAGTTTTGAAATTTTGTTCTGTAATCTGCCATTTTAGAAATTCTAATCTAGGCTTTTTTTCCAAGTTTAAAAAACACCTGCCAAGCAATTCATTTTCATTACAACCTATCTAGTTGGTCATAATCAAGAGTTTTTGAATTTCATTGTTGCTTTACTAGCGTCTGCCAAAAATATCTAGAACTTTACTTCTGACATTCCAAAAGCAGATTTGAGTCTATCTTTGTATATTTCATTTCTTCTTCAGTAACGCATTTTATATTGCTCAGGTATAGGGAAGTATTTGGGCTTCTTGTAGGATAGTTTAGTTAGGAAGCTAATGGAAGGCGAATCTCAAGAAAGTCAATGAAAGGTATAGACCGACTCGAGTTGGGTCAGTATTTAGTTCTCTTAAGAAGGTTAATGCAGAGCGAAGCGCCACCTTGAGTGACCACAGGTCTATTTGAGATGAAATATCGGTTTTGGCCTTTTCCGTTCTTGTTAGTTTTAAACAGAAGTATCATAGGATTTCCTAGATCAAAAAAGATTGAGATTTTCAATTTGAATGTCATCCTTTTTGCATTTTTATAGTATAGTAACGTTCTTCAGTTAGTTATCTTTGATAAATTGGGCACTTCTATTCAATCTGTGTGCGTATTTAGCTCTCTTGGGAGGTCAATGGAAAACAAAGAATCGAAGACCAACATAGAGTCCTGAAAGGGGGTAGCATGATCCGTCATATTAGAAAGTTTAATAGAGCTTTGAAGAGTTTAAAGTTACTGGTGTTCAATAAAAAGGCCATAGTTCAAGTTTTTAGAATACTATTGATTCAGCCATTGAAAAATAAGGCATGCTGAATATTCTTGATAGACTATTAGAAACTTGTTGGCAACCAAGAACTATGGAACTCGTAAAAGCCACAATTTAATGGACATAATTGAAGGTTTGATACAGAAAATAGAGATAGCAATGAGAAAATGTTTTTGATTCTCGGTATGGGAAGGTTGTAAAGATGTTCAATATTTTATTTGTTTTTTATGGGCAAATTCAATGATAATTATCAGCAATTGTTTTTACTATTTAAAATGGTAAATAAATGAAACTTTCAGAAGCTTACCCATATTAAATGTGTATCCATTTTTGGGCCCAGAAAAATCATGAGGTTGATTGATGCTTACATACCTGAAACAAAAAATAGTTTTAGCCTATTATTATTCTTTTTGATATGACACCTTATTATAAATAAGTTTTATCTTTAACTTTCTTAATTATTAGTTTGTTTGAAACCATTTTGAGAAAATTGAGGAAATTCAATTATGAAAAATTTTAGTAAAAAAATAAAAAGCATGACTATTTTTAAAGCGGAAGGAAAACAATTGCAAAAGTTTAACGAGCAAAAATGTAAACATTAAAGTATCTCATATACGTTTTAAGATCTCAATTAACTGCAGTTTGAGGTTATGAGCAATAAAACTGCACGTTTTAACACTTTCCTTAATAAAAACCGTTGCAAACTTATTACGAAATTAAATTTCTTCCGCCGGACCTAATTTATTATTAAGAAATCTTTCTCATCCTCAAGGACACATTTAAAATGCAAAACACTTAATTATATATTATAGAGATATCGAATGTAAATAAAAAACAAAACGAAATAAAAATAATATCAGTATATTTCTGTTGCAATATAAAAATTTGCATGGGCGTCCCACATCTCAGAAATGAACCCGCTAAAAACCATAATAACATGCGTTAGTCCATTGTGTACGCTTATGGTACCTGCAGTAATTTGCATCCAAGGCACTCTGGATGTGTTGGAGTTCATTGAGACGCCCACCGCCATTGTGTAAAGCCGTAATAATAACTTATATGCGAACACAATTGATTCTGCTCGACACGTGCACAATGATGTATTAGAATATCCCTAAATAATGATAGTATTGAATAAACAGGCAACACACACAGAATCGAGTTTATCTCTTTGTCTTACACAAGAAATTACGATACGAACGTAAATGTTAGGCAATTTTTATCACGAACACGTAGAAAGTGCGTAGGATTTGGCTAAGAGTCGAGTGAACACGTGCCCCGTTTTAATAGTTTCCTGTGCGAGAGAAGATGGTGGTTTTCTTTTTTTTTTTCGTTGTTTTGTTTTTCTTTTCTATATATATATTATAAGATGTTGTGTACACATAAAGACGACCCACACATACTTCGTTTACTTTGTTTACGAGTTCTAGATAGGATAAATGCTATAAAATAACATTTTTCTCCCTCTTTATATAGAAAGATTTGTTGAAAGGTACCTTTTAACAGAATTACAAAATTGACTTCCTTATTATACTCTGTGATATGCATAAGAGAAACAATTTAGAGTCAATTTGCTTTTACCATTATCTGTCTATCTAGTATCTCTGGTTTCGAGAAAAATTCATATTTTTACATACATACTGGAGCTTGATAGTTTCCTTTAGATTCATTCATTTTTAATTTGTTTTTCCAAAAATAATATCAAAATAGCATTTTCACCCGGTCAAACTCCAAGTCTAAATGGGAGTCCGTCTGGTTTGAAGCGTGAGAGAAAACCCAAATTCCTGAACACTATCCCAAAGGCACAAAAACAATTTTGCCGAGAAGCCAATATGCTCTAAAACGAGCGTGGTCCAAACTGAGTTTTAAAATATCTTGGACTTCTTTGACCTGTATTGGTCTTTTTGGATCATTCCATTTTGAACTTTTTGGGTAGAATTGAGACAATTTATGGTGTCCCTATCAGGCCCAAAATTATTTGTTATTGCTTGTAAATGATAGTCATCTCTAAAAACTGAAGACCATGGATTTGTTGTGCTTTTGCATCAAACCTTAATATTATAATACCAGCATGCTTCCACTCTAATCCAGGAAGGTTTCCATAAGGAACTATAGATTTGCAAAAAGTTGCTCATAAAAACAGGACTGTTTGATGTTTTATATGGATTGGTGAGAGAAAGCATCTTGTTGGATTTTACTAAATTTGGAAGAGCATTTGTTAAAGTGAGGATCTATTGTGTAGATTCTTGGAGAAAAACTGAAAGAGTACTCATTTTCTTTTCATGTAGACTAGAGAAGGAGACATTCTATAGTTATAAAGTTGAGCGGGTCGTGTTCATGATTGATACGAAAATTGAGGATTCTTGTTGAAAGTAAGAAAGTCTTCGAAAGGTTATCTCCAAACAAAATAGGCCTATTTAAAAAAAAGAGGACAGGCAAATATGCTTTTTGGAGTAACTGTAGATTTTTACTCAAAAAAAGTAAATTTCTTAGAAAAAATTTATTTGATGCAGAAACTTGTTTAGCTAATCGAAACTTCATTAAAACGTAACAAGCAAATTTTTATATCCACATTCTAATTAATACAAACATCAGATAAATATTACGTAAGAAAATATAACAATTAACAAATAATGGTGAACACCTTTTAGATTAATGTAACTCACTCTAGCACACTAACCATAAATATTCCACTAGAGATCTTTATCAGTTTTATAACTGGAATCTTTCTGAATGTCTACTATACCGCTAGCTATGAATATGCTTGTAGATTTCTGTAGTTGGAAGCTTTATACTTGAGAAAAAAATTGCATCAAGATTGAAATACGCAAATAATCGTAAATTGATTTTCAAGAAAAAAATTAATTTTGAGAGCAATTAAGAAGAAATTAGTTTTAGTTCTATTACTACTTCAATAAATTCATTCACCGTTATTTTAAATTGTCTATAAATTTAACAAAATGCAAAACTAAGAAAGCTGAATTTAATAAACTTCTTGACATATATTAATAAATCAGTGACGGCTCTTACACAGTGCACCACAGGTTTGTGCCCCCTAAGCTAAATAATTGCAAAGAATATCTACTTAAGTTATGTTTGGCTTGAGTATAATATTTATTAGGGCAATTCAGATCTTTTTGTCTCTACTAACTGTTTAGGTTTAATTTTTTTTAAGAATAAAAATTTAATTAACTTTATATAGAGAATTTTTCATAAAATAACTTTTCAGGTTTCCTTATTAAGATAGAAGCCGTAATAGCAAAAACAGTGACAAGCAAGAATTTATGGTTTTTGCAATACAGTTAAATTAAAATGTAACTTTTAATATTTAAAAAAACCTAGTTAATTCCATAATTACAAAATTATGTAGTTATTTTGATGCCCAGGAGACTTATTATATTTATCATTAAAAAAATGCAAATACCTCACAATAAATTATAACGTTTGCGTGCAAAAAATACTCGTTAAAATAGAAAAAAGCAGATAATTATACATCTAAACGTGGCGTTCTTTATTTTTATACATTAACTGGAATTTTTTTCCAACGTGAAAATAACTATGCATTATCCAAGATGTGTGATATGATATATTAAGTTAAATATTGATAGAAATTAACTTTCAAAGATCCGGAATTTTTGCATAATTATTATAAACTCAACTCAATGCAACCTTTTAGAATTAGAGCATGGATTGTACCTTTTAGTGTAATTAAAAATAAATTTAATTGTTTGCTACTACATTTTTAAGTTTGCAAAAAAATTAATTTCCATAAAAGTCCAGACACATACTCGATAATATACAATGTCGTCTAATTAAAATAGTAAGGGCATTATTCAAAAGTGGCATAATCGTAAATTTCGATCGTTGTTGTAGTAGTAGTACACATAACAACATCGTTTTAATAAATAATGAAAACCTTGTTATATAACCTTGCTCCTCATTGCAAATAACATACTGTCAATCCGGCCAATAACTCAGAAGGCTATTATTAAATTATATTGCTATCTGATATTCCAATTATTGCAATTATTCAGAACCATATAGGCTTGCCGACAATGTTCCATAGAATAGAACAACATAATAATGGAAGCATGGAATGTTGTTACGTTTTGTATTTGCAGTACATGTACGGATTTGTATAGTAAAATTGCTATTGAAACATTTGTTCGGGATAATTGGTATTAATATCAAATAAAGTACTACATACTTAACTGTATTTCATAAATTCAAGCAACTGATGCAATTATGACTTTTATAGTATTGTTAAAACACATTGCTCGATCTGCAAATTAAAATAAAGATACACAGAGTAAAAACAAATATTATCGTTACAGCCCTGCAATTAATTTCACTACTAATTAAGGAAAACCACGTTTATGTTTAAGCCATGAAAGAGAGCCTGTTTTCTAAATCGTTAAGATAAGTTTACAAAAAACTCTCTTTTGACTAATAATAGCAAGAAATCATCATGGTGGTGTCTAATAAATACAATTCACGTTGCAATTTAACTTGTGGTTTTCACCAGGAACGGTTCTTAATCGATTCGTTTAGTTTTCTAGCTTCAGAAAGTGTTCAGAAATTGGCATTTGCAGAAGTGTAATATTGATCTTGCACCTCCTATCCTAATTTCACTTTGGCTTAAGTACTTTTTGCAAAGCAATAGAAAATAAACGTTGAAAAGCCGCTGAAAACGACCGACTGTTGCATGAGTAATGAAAGGCCCATACAAAGCAGATGGAAATAAATCAACTGTTGGTTGCGGTTCTGACTTGTTCGACGAGTTAACCGGCATGGTGTGACATTTCCTGGAGAGTGCGGCAGCAGCAGATATCATCTACCAACTAAGTCGCCGTGATCGATTTTCAAACATTTCTAGACCTCTAATCCAGTTGGTGACCGAAGATTGCTTGAAGACCGGAGGTTCTGATTTCCACATGAGGTGGTGTAGGGTGGCCAAAAGAATAGGACGGAAAACTGAGTACCAGGTAATGTTGATGATCTGGAACGGTGATAGAAAGCACAGTAGCTTCCTTTTCATATTACATCACTGTGTGATGGAGAGCGGTATCTAATAGCTAAACAAAAAGTGTCACAGATACTGGACGACTTTGGTGGTTTGCGTGATGTCTCACCCCTCAACGATCCATAGCATAACCAATCTGGAGTGCACGGACAGTTTGGTAGCGCCTGTAGACAACTTCTTCGTCGCCAACTGTAGAGATACTCAGACGGCCTGAGTTTGGAAGTTTGCTTGATATTTCAGTAATGAGTGACCTGACTGTAAAAAGCAAAGTTCGATCGTGAGCACAGCAGATGGAAAGAATGAAAAGCAAAACTCTATCGTAAGCCTGGCGGTAACTTAATGTAAGGCCATAGATGAAATTAAGTGTGATGTATCTAAATTTTCTTTCAAGTGACCGACTACAAGAAACATTTTTCATGAACAGTCAGTTCAAACGAGAAATCGACATGATCGCTTGTGCGTTTTACCATGAAAGGCATTTAATCGACTTTCTGTTTATTTATTCTTCTAGTATTACAAGGTGTTGGCTATATTTATACTGCAATTATTATTTAATTTGGTATTTCTAAAATCTCTTTGTTGCTTTTCGGTGGTCTGGAGGAAAGTAAGCTTTGATAGCAGACCACCACAGATAATCTGGCAAAAAGCAAAACTTGATCGTGAACCCGATCGTCTGATGATATGCAAAGTTTCAATGCAAATCACAAAAGACAGCAAAGAAGCCATTGGCGCTTACAAAAGGGTTAAAGGAAAATGATCACGAAAAAATCTGTGGAGCGGAACTGCAAGAATTCATAGGATTACATATTACACATCTGGATACCCAGTCTTAAAATAACCAATCGGAGAAAACAGTAGTTTCGAAGTCACATCACATTGTCACGACTTACTTTGTGATTTTTATTAGGAACGGTCTTTAATCTAACTGTTTTGCTTACTGTTGTTCGTTTATTGAATTTTTTCGTTGCTCACTTTAGAAAACAACCATAAGCCACCATAGGTGGTTTGATAAAGAAGAATACTAGCCTGTGGGTAGCCGCAGGTGACCTGATAAAGGAACTTCAGTTGCTATAATTGAATCGAAGAAAGGAAGAGCATATGTGGGCATCTGAAAGACAAAACCAATAAAAAAAGGTAAACTATCAAATATGGCGTATGAAATCGTGTCCAAAGACCAGAATAATTTTTTTCCTCTGTAGATAAATCAGTAAATAAATTCCAATATAGACCTAGCTCTATAAGCAGGTAATGAGAAAAAAGAAAACGAGAAATCGACATGGCAGCATTATAATATTTTAACTTGTGGTTTTTACCAGGAACGGCTTTTAATCAATTTTTCTTTTTCTCTCTATTCACCAATTTATGTGTATAATTATGGTATAATTTTACTTTAGCTGACCAAATTGCTGGTAATGTAACGGTTGTTTATGTACAGGAAAGTTCGACCATAAACTACCACAGCTGATCTGGTGGAGGACAAACTCGATCGTGGCCTGGTGAAGATACTCTGGTGAAAAGGTGACGCGTGACTTAATAGCTGTTAGCCCTCATTAGAGGATTAAAAGAAGAGAATTGCGAAACGCGATGTGGGCTACGCTTTAAGAACGTTCCAGTTTTTAAATTTAGGTTATGCATTGAAATTGATGTGACATCTGGATCATCTTTAAAGTAGCCAATTGCAAGAAGTGCAGAATCACAAGGTTTAAGATCAATTTACCAGCAGTTTCAAAGCCAGTATGAACGAGAAATCGGCATGGTGGCGTCTAATGCATCGTTATGACTTAGTTTGTTTTTTTTTCTAATTCTGCCTTGTTTATTATCTATATTACAAAATATCTGCAATAGCATTTGCCATTTCTGTTCTATTAAGAGAAGATTGAGAACGTGCAAGCTACGACAGGAAACAAGGATTGGAATGTAAAGATAAGTAAACCAAAGAGGGCTTTAAGATTCCACCAAGTAATTTCGGGTCTTGTATTGGATTACTTTCGCAATCTAAACAATCTTGAAGGAGATAACAGTAATTAATAACCAAGAAATCGACCGACTGGCAAAGGATGAGAGGAAGAAGCATTTCAAAGTACCGAAAGCAAAGCAGATTAAAACATTGTCTAGGCAATGTCATCAAGAACATTAAGAAAAAGCTCCAAACTTAATTTCAATTTATCATTATTTATGTTTTCGAGACGTCATAATGGTGGTTCTCAAATAAAATGGACATGACAGAAAGAAAACGTGTTGCTGTTTAATTGTAAGTGACATAATAGTACAGGAGTGTTTGGAAAGTTTTTATCCACGTCCACCATTGATCTAAAAAAAGGCTGATTAATTCAAAACGATCTTCTCTATGATATTAAATATTATGCTTTCCATGTTTGCAGAGTGTTACAGTTACATTGGAAATAGATTATAGCCTAGATATAATTTCGTTAAACATTTTCAACAACGTATTTCAGTTTATATAATAGAAGCGGTAAGTAAGTATTCAAATAGATTTTATCTCACTTCAGGTGTTGTTTAATTTCATCAACGTTGACTGATATGACCCTGAGTTGCCTAATCTGAATGATGGATTGATTGGAAGAAAGTGCAGTTACATAACAAATATGTGAGATTTATTATTTTTGCTCTAAAGAATTTTTCATAAACCCAAAGCTTGTTTTAGTGCGAAAAATTTAAATTGCACATAGGCTGTAATAAAATAAAAATAAAAACCTAACAGTAACAATAATAATAATAATAATAATAATAACGACAATATTTCCCCGGTAATATACCGACTACTATCTACTGTAAATGTCAAGAGTTATTTCTGTTATTATTGTTATTATAAACATCATAGTGAGCAAATATTTGCGGTTTAAAATGTAATTTCTGTAATCAAATATAAATCATACAGAATAAACCCAACATTTTCCAGGAATAAAACATGAATATCGGATTCTAAAGCACCAATTTTTTCCTCACATTAATATTATGAGAAAGTAGCTTTTACAGAGTGTTTTATACGCTAAGAAAATTTATGTTTCCATTGTTTCTAGTGATTCACTGAACTATAACCGACCATTTTGTAAAACTTTTAAATGTCAGCGAAACGTTAAAGGAAAAGTTTTCATAATGCTATAACCTGGTGTACATTTCAAATGTTATTTACTCGTGTAATTTATTTCCTCACGATCGTATCTTTCAAGAAAAGAAACAAAAAATGTATAAATTGATAAACTTTTAACGAAATTATTTTACGACTCCTTAAGTATCATAATTTTTAAATAAATTGACAATAATTTAAGCTTAACTAACCTAAACGGTTTCCTTTCTCTGTGCTAACACTAACCATATACGGTAAAATGGATAAATTCACCAGCACGTGGTCTTTTACAAGGAAAAAAAAAGAGAAGTAAACACCATCGTCCTTTTTTGTACGTCATGAAATAATACAGATCAGGCTCGAGTGGATGGAGATAACGAACAGCCTGAAGACAACTGAAGAGTATTTGTTGAGATATAGTAAAGAGCGTATTTCCACATCCACTTAGCGCTTTCTGACAGAGGATAGTGACGTTTCTGTCCATTCATAAACAACTAGCCTTTTGGTTTTTAGCTACTTATAGTTAGCGCTTTCGTATATTGCATCACAATTTCTAAACGTCATTTATATATTCGTTTGTAACATTTCCAAAATATGCTTATTTAAGATTTTATTTAAAAAGAAAACAAAAGAAAAAAAAACTAATAGTAATAATTAATACTTAACTTAAGATTGTTGTTTTCTGAAGAATCTTTAGAAAAACTTAATCTACGATCCTGCAATATCGAACATTTATTTAGAATTTCTCGCTTAGATGATTTTGGAAAATTCGGTTTTACTGGTAAACGGCTCATTTTATGAAAAAAAAACATAAGATTATGCCAGCAGCATCAGTATTCAACCTCAAGCAAAAAGAAATTCATTAAAAGAAATAAAAGATGACCCAGAAATAAAATATATAAAAAAGATAAAAATACACACAGGACAAAATCAAAAACAAAATTCTAAAATAATAGAAAGAAGATAAATTCTTGTTGAAACCAAAAAGAATTAAATTCGAATTAAGAGTTCCACTCAGCCTAACCAAAAAAAGAAGGAAAAAAGCCTCCAATGGCAACCAACTCCACCAGCAGCATTGCTCAGAAAACTTATTGCGACGTCAACTTCTGTCGACCTGAATCTTCTTTAATTTTAACGTATACTTTTGTTTTATTTATTTATAACTAAGTAAAACCCAACCATCTTGAAGATAAAACCAAAGGGACAAACAATACGAAAAAGGAAAATAATATCAACAAAAAGAAAAAGAATAATAACAAAGAAAATAAAATTAAAAAAGTAACAATTGGCGCACGATTAAGTCTAACCATATTTTGCTGCATTAAGGCATTACAGTACAAGTCTTGACGTCACTTTGACGTCCTATAGAGCCTTCAATGCCACCTGACTATTTGATAATGTGTAAGTTTGTTTATTTATATAATTCTTTTTTTGGTTTTCGTGTATGCATCTAGTATTTCACACACTTCTGCTAGAAAGACTTTTGATATGTTTTCCTAAGGAAAACCAGAGTTCAGTCTATGATTTTATGCTATAAATTACTGTTTTAGTACCATCCAAGATTGTAACCGATACAATAACTTTTACCTTTGGTAGCTAAAACATAAAACCGCTAACTTCAATCGCATGCCTTTTCCCGTCTTCAAGACTCAACCATTTATTGGTAAACCCACACGCTTCTCGCAATGACGTATGTCTCATGAGAAGAGCAATATTTGAAAATCGTCCTCCCAGACGGTTTTCCAAAATATTGCATGACTTCTATTCCATCAAAACGATGTTGCTCTAATCTTTTGCATAGGGAAACTGACTCTTTCGATTCATCATCATGTAGCCTTCCATCGCAATTTTATTGGTAGACAGACGAACTAAAAAGCAACACCAATATGCTAAAATCTTAACTATTACATCAAAGCACATAAAATATAAACAAATCTTCATTGAAACTGAGATTTGAGCTTAATCAAATCGACTCGGTTAATTTAAAAACCGTTTGGGCAAAATATTTGTTTCTATAGCGTTTGCTATCTTCAAACTATAATTTCTCTTAAGGTCACAGATGATTTTTCTCATAAGAGAAATAAAACTTTAAAAAATTGTGTAACAAAAGAAGGTATGAAATCTACTTCGTGCTTAATTCTTCATGTTCACAAAATATTTGACTCGAAAGATTTTGATAAAAAGGTTTTTAGAAGAATAAAAACAAAATCGTAGAGTTGAAGAAGAATCAGGTTTGTTACGTTATTTTTATACGTTGCCGCTAACTATAATATGATATTCCTAATAAGACAGACAGTAATTTAGTTGTGATGCCGCAAAAGAACGCATCTCACATGTGTTGGTAGCTCAGGTTAATTGACCCTTACCACAGTGGCTTACACATCGACATCAGCTAACAAACTTAAAGCTCGTATTTAATAATTAGTTTCGATTTTAAAGGTAAACTCATCTAAATAAATTTAATAAAAAATAATTAACTCTCTTGTATTAGCTATCCTTGAATTCCTCTAATTTAGAATATCATCAAGACAACACTAATGCTCTAAATTTTATTGGAAAAATTTCTAAAATATCAAGGATTCTCTAAGCATATAATAATAATTAATCAGAAAATAAATCCTTGTTAAACTTCCTTGTATCGCCGGAATTCAATTTAAATTTCGGTAGCAAGGTAGACCGCATTTCCACTTACGAAATGAAAGACAACAACAAACAACAACAACAACAAAAAGAGAAAAAATGATAGAGTCGGTTTCGTTTGCCATAAATAGTTGTGCCCACTCGTATGTACAGAAATTTTAAGTGAGTTAGTAGAGGCAGCAAATGGCGGCTTTTCTGATGTAGATGACTGACGATAATGTCTAAAGATAAAACGATATCAGTTTCCTTTACCAACTGCAATGCAAGAAATCCCGACATTTGAATAAGTAATGAGATTAAAATGTCTTACTTTAAACTTTCTTTATATATATGTGTGTCTTATGGTTACAATTTGTCTTCTTTCCTAACACATGTATTGTTTTCTGTATACGTCGAGTTAAGATAAGAAGTTTAATTAAGCTTCCATTTCGGAGATCAAAGATATCAAGGGAAAGGCGTTGTAGCGAAAGTGCACGAGCTCTTTTAAATTATGTGACAGTTTTTTCAATTATAGAGCAAAATTTGTCATTTTTCAAGATTTCTAGGTTAGAATGTAGGTTTATTTGATGTTCCCACATATTTAACTTGATCTAGAAAAATTATTATATTAACAAGGCCGACAAATAAGAAAAATATAGTAAAACGAGTGTTAATAACAATTTATCAAGACATAAACCAAATAACAGAATTTTACTAAAATCATCAACGGGTAATTTATAACCTTACAAATTATTTAACATTCCAACAACATAAAAATCAAAATTAATTGCTCTATTAACTCGGGGATACAATCAAGAAGATTGAGGTTAAATTTCATTTTGGAAACCAAAAATGACTTTTACAGTTATTTTGATGTCAAATAATGAATGTTTTTGGTTTTTTCCAAGTCTCTTAAATACTGACACCATCCAATTAATTCTCTCGAGTTCTTTAGTTCTTTTTTATGTTGCGTGTTTTAGAAAGTTCTATTTATATTGTCTATAACTTCTTCAGAGAAGTGACAAATGAAGCGCCACAAGAAATAATAACTTACACCAGATTAGCCAACTGGCGGCATTAGGTCAGGATGTGTGTATGTAGTGTGATGAAGAATAAAATTCAAATTAACATAAAAATCTGTTTCTGTTTTTAAAAGATCGTTAAATCATTAAAATAGCTTCCAAAATTCATTTCAAGTTCAAATCCATGCACTAACTAAAACTATAATTTTTCAGAATTTTAACCATCCATTTTAGACTGGTCCAAGAGGCTATAATAACAGCCAACAGTAGTAGCCTTCAAAATTAAGAGGACCAAAAACTAAAAAGGCCAATCGTGTTCTTCATCGCTGAAAAGCTGCAGGACTCCAGTGAATTATCTTTCCATCAAAAGCTCTAAGTGACCAAAAGCAAAGAAAAACTCAACTCATCAAGAAATAATAGGGAACAAACATCTCAGCACCATCTGTAAAGCAAGTCTACGTTAACCTATGAAATCTGAAGGCAAACAGCAAATTAGCTTGCACGATTTGTTTTTTTTTTATAAAGGTCGACAGGCAAAACGATTTGCTCACATCTGAATAAGCGGAATTAGACTGAGCAGGTTTCGTGGAAGTGACTTCTAGAAAGTTGTAATGTAATTGTGTCATCTTCGAGGCTGCCAATTTCAGTCCTATTCAGACAGCAAAAGTGTTGATTAAAGAAGAAAGATTTTGACTCAGAAGTCAAAGTGAAAGCATATCAAAACAACAGCTGACTTTCATTGATCGGTGGGGACACTATCAGGCGATTGAAAGAAAGCCGAGTGGACGACAAGCGAAGCCGGTCAACGAAGATAATTGAAGTATCTTTACCTGTTGAACCTCAAAAAACCAATTATGGGTAAACCAAATAAATTTCCTGTACAGTTCGGACGTTACCGAGGAATTTAATCTACGAACCTTAAGTTTATAGGAACAAAGTGAGAAACTACCAACAGGTAATCCAAAGAAGACGAACATCCTGGGATTCTTAGCGTAGCATCTTTACCTCATCTCGAAACCAGGGTACCAGACAAGTGAAGTTAGTCATAAAATCAATTGACAACTATCGCAAGCAGTAAAAATGTGACATGGGGTAGCACGGATACATATCCGAAACGTCTACTAACCTGGAGATATCTAATAGAGGCACCGAGCCTACCTATTTTCAATAACATTATGTTGTCAGAAACATTTAACTGGAGAGTAAGGTCTGATATCCCAATGTCAAGCCATCTCATGGTTAGATGTGAGATAAAGACACACTAATTCCCGAAGGGTCTACAGTGCCAATGTAATCTCAGAGGGATTGGGACAGCTGTCTTGTTAATCTGATCCACAACGAAGCGATTCTTTAGAGAGGCTTTAGATAAAACAGTAAACACTCAAGACGATAAAAACTCGAAGGGTTCCATGATGCAACGGTTTACTGGTCGATCTATATAGATAATCTAGATGAACCCTAAATCGTGCTTTCAATAAGGATGACAGTCAGCCCTCACGGAAAAATCATCATAAGACCCAGCTAATGTACCAACTGACAGAGATACAGCAATAGTCTAAACATCGTTTCAAGATCAGCCAAGCCGAGATGCGAAAGTAAGTACCCTGGACAGTAATCAAAGTTCCGTCCAAGAGCCACCAATTTACGAAAATGAGTTCAGTTCCTTTAAGTCTACGGCATCAGATGGTATATTTCTCGAACCTTGACATCGTTGTCTCTTGGTTGAGAGAGATAGGTACACAGTGACATTATGGCAATAGAGTATGTTTAAAGAGTCTAGAGATGGTCTTCATCTTCAAAGAGGAGAAAAAAGTCTGTTTTAAATCATCAAGCTTACAGGCAACCGCACCGCCCTTCAAAACAGTTATAATTTGTCAAACCGTGCAAATAAAGACAGTGATTTCCACATTGGTCAGCTCATAAGGTCGGTATCATTAAGAAAAAACGTTAAGACTACATTAAGAGACTGCCAGGTAAACATTAGGGTAAGAGGCGGTTGCTTTTAAGACAGCTGTCTATTGCTTCTAGTGTGGTGTTTAGGCGATGAACGATACGCTGGCACTATTTGCTGGCTTGCAGGATTATTGAGAAATGATGCGAGGAGAATGGCCTCTTAGTCAATCCTTTGATGGATGTATTTTGACACGGTTGTAATAAGGTCTCAATGCAGCGCAATCATTGTCTAAGAAACCAGCCAAAATTTAACGTTTGGCCTGTTTAGGGCATAGTCGGAGCTACAAGGACGATGTTTACGGCCACATTCTATTGAGATTCTTTGGGACTGCCTGTTTTCGCTAGTTGCATAAAGTTTTGCGACTTGATAAGAGAATAAATACTGACGTTGACCAAGTAATGGACAGTGCGAAAGGAAACAGAAAAAATCTCAAAAGAACTTGCCAATCTTCTATACAGCTGGATCACCAATAGAAGACAGGCAGTCTTCTGGGAGATCAAAAATGGACAAGAAGGTTTCGCGTTGGGTAAGCATACTACTGACAAGAAAAGGAGAACGGAGCAAAACAAAGGAAGTTAATATTATGTAGATTTCTGGACACGAGAAGGTAGACAAACTTATCAGACTTGCTTAGGCTTAGGAAACCTCTTTGGGGATATCGAGAAAATAGGTCAAGTTTTTGTCAGTGCTAAACGTATCGGCTTACGAGACCAAGAGGTAAACTGGATAAGTAATAGTGGTTGTCTCCAAGATAAGAAGGGTTGAGCTTTAAAACCTTCCAGGCCGTTAGAATTGGGATTCTCGCCTGGGCCGACATTCTTATTTTCATAAAAATGTCAGAAAGATTCAGACAGAGAAGGTAGAAGGATGACTAGGGTGGTCGAAAGTTTTGCTGTGGTGATTAATCTTTAGATGCTACCAAAGTGAACTATAAATATATTTTTTGGAAAACTATTTTTAAGGTTACTAAACGCAGAAATAAGCGTTGGCAACGTTGATGATTATTTAGTGGACTAAGAATGTTGAAAGAAAGTTTATAAAGATTGAAGTTTTCGATTTTTATTTTCAGTTTATTATTTATGGTAGCGATAACTGTTAAATATAAAAAGGCTTGAAAGTACTAGCTGATATTAATTTTACATTTAGCTTTGATCATGCTGAAGATACGCCACTGCTCAGAATTAATAATTTATGTAAATCTAGCAAATTAAAATGCTATAGGTAGATCTACCACTTCAATAAAGCGGTGAACATGAAAGTAAAAAATAAACAATAAATTATGAAATTGTGGTAACTGATAGGTATCAAAGTTTGGAAAAACCAATTAAATAATTTATTAAACATTTCTAAAACGCAAACAATGTTAAAGATTTAGAATATACTAAAGGTATGTATCATCAACCACTTCCTGGATATTGAGAACTCTCAAAGCAAAACAAAAACTCAAAACAAAGAATAAGAAAAAAGATTATGCTGATTTTCTTAAAACAAAAGCCATAAAGTCTAAAGTGTCCAAAGAGCCATTAGTTGAGTGTCAACGAGATATGCCCGAAGATCGTAAATATTCTGGTCGCGTTACCTGCGAACTCTCACGCGTTCTTCGTGTCTTCTTTACGAACTTTTTGTTGTTCTAAGATGTTGTAAACGTCACCTCTGACACGTAATCGTGTTCCCGCAAATTTATTTTACTAATAATTTTGTGATGGTAATATAAAACTTATATGTCTTTCTTATTACGAGTCCTGTCTAATTTTTTGTTTTCCTTCATTTTTCTTAACCCTCAAAAGATAAAATTCATTTTTTACGATAAACACCACTAAGTAAATCAAATTTAATACTTTACACAAGAAAATTGTTTTTCTTTTTTAGAAACTCAAACGCGCTTAACAACTTGCTGGTTAACGATAATCTCTTGTATGTGTAAGAGTATTATGTCCATAACGACTTAATTATGAGGAATTAAGTTATATTTGCACAAAAAGCAATGTACTCTCGATGACTGTAATTTGGAGTAGCAAGAAGACGTTTTAATAAGTTGTGCATGATAAATGATGAAGATAAAGTAATCAAATAAGCGGCGACTTCAGGGAGGTGAAGGTAGAAAACAACCGAAACTTCACGGATTTTGATTGATGAAACTTTTATTAATTAATCCTAGGTTTTTTTGATTGCTAGGGTCAAAGATCACGTAATTGCTATTTTTGATAGCATAATTTCTAATATCAATATTTCTCCTATTATTCATTTGTTTTTCCTAAAGAAGAAAAGAAAAAAAAAACCTTGAAACATTAAAAGTCCCAAGAACAAAAAGGGGTCTCATCTAATTTAGAAGCATTAAGCGATTGTTTCAAGATATCCCTTGACTTTTCAGATATTTAAGACGGTTGTTAAAACCGGAAACGAGATATCTTTTGTCTTCTAATTGACATGTCAAATGATGGAACAACGTCGCTCGATCTTACACGTCTCCTTAAAAATCCTTAAATATACCTTAAATTTAAAACTTCTTCTTATCTATCATCTCTTACAAGTTTGTGTTTTTTCTTGTGGTTTGTTTTTTATTTTTATTTTATTTCGGCTTAACTGTTTTCAAGAGGTTTTTGCAATGCAAAAATGGTTTTGCGCATTTTTTGTGTTTAGAATAAGAAATTTGTTTTTGTTTAGTTAAATTTACTAGCCGTTAGTAAAACTAAAAATAGTTCAATGTTCTTATTTGGTTTTACCTTGAAAAATGACGTGATTGCAATTGTTTTGTGTCTAAATTTGGATTTTTTAAAATGAAAATAAATTTAAACATTTTTGCTTTACATAAAAAGAGATTACTCTAGTAGTACATCAGTATATTTTAGGTTATGTTTAAATAAATGAAGGTTATGACCTAGTGACAACCTTATCTAATATAAATATTTATCAACAATTTCGTCCCAACGATAAAAACTATTTCATTCACGTAAAAGAATCAAATGTCAAAACTGGTGATCCAATGATGCGATACTTCGCAATTTTATAATCTATAATTAAATAAAAATAAAGCAACTTAACCTCAATTATACGGAATACAGAAAATAAGAGAAACATAATAGACATTTTCATTATTAATCAATCTGTTCTTCTTGTACCCCGAAAGACTAATAATAACGCTACAAACTAGAAACTTTTGTGTTTCCACTGACGGACCTCTTCTAGCTTCTTCCATTTGTCTCTGTTTAGTTTTTCCTGATTTTTTTTCTCTTTGT
>VTPC01000595.1:109859-135189 GCA_011009095.1 Ignelater luminosus
AAAAACGTTGGCACAAGTGTATAATATCTGATGGGGATTACTTTGAAGGGGACAAAATAGATATTCATGAATAAATAAATAATTTTTGAAAAAACACAAAATTCGCGATACTTTTTGAACAGACCTCGTACACCACCATACCATCTCATTCTTGAGTGGTACTATTCCTTGGACGTCTTGAGACAAAAAAACTAGGTCCCAGTACATTGTGACATGGCATAGTAAAAGGTGTTCTGTTACTGGATTGTTGAGTTGAGGTATAGAAATGATGTAAAGAAGCCCCATTTTGAATCGGAGAACTCTATAGCAAGAAGTGTCTTCAAAATTACTTAGTGAGACACTCGTCCGTGTTTGTATATTTGTTTGTCGTGTAGATTTGAAGGTATCCTGGTGTTTTTTATATTTAGATTGTTCTCTACCACCAATTTTGATGCATTGGTTGCAAAGATGATAATATTTTGTCAGAGCTGTCAAAAGTAGTGGTGAAGACAGCTTTTAATTTAGTTCAACTTACAATCAAAATTTCCGCTGAATTAAGTGACTGAGCGTTCCTGAATGCATCGAATGTTTTATAAAGCCAATAAGAGGTTTTTCGGGGTCAAGCTGTAGGAGCACAGTATTCAAGCGCTAGAAGTTATCGGTTAGGTTAGGTTGTACTTTTTCACATACAAAAATTACCAATACACGGTGTAATGAAACAAAGATTCAGTTCAGGAACTCGATTCGAGATATGATTTGACGTGAAACGACCCTAGCTTACTTTTGGACTTATTTCCCAACATAATTGCAAAACCGAGATCACCTACAGTAGCTTACGAGGTGTGTGTCTAAGTAAGTCAAACCATTTGTTCGGTATAGTAATAAAGTATATTTCGAAGGTGCTATGCCCAAAGCATGTTTTAGTAAAGTTTAAATATGGAGGAGGTAACAAAAAAACTTTTTTATGGGGCTACACAAAAGCGTAGGTAAAACCATGACCAACAGAAGCTAAAGTGTGCTTTGACTACCTATGCAAAAAACCGATTGTTGCATATTTCAGTCTGTCATTAAAGAAATGTCATGGAAATCAGATTTAACTTACGGTTAACGTCGTTGCCAAATTGAAGGTCACCAAAAAAATGTAAATTACCCGCAAAAAACAGAAAACATGATGTGGTATAATTTCTGCAGTATTAATCAATTAAAGGTTTTGACAAGCAAGAAAAGTGATTAACCTAATTTATTCAATTAAATTTTATAAAATAATATATCTGACGACTAATATTTCATATTAACTAGAGGGAATTGGGAAATTACCAACCACAATTATTTGCTATAATTACTATTATTAACATTTTTTCTCATTCCAATTTAAATATATCAAAGCTAGTAATTTAAATCCTTTAAAAGTGGATTAATAAAAGTCTAAATTTAAAAACGAAAACGGTCTCGGTTGGAAGTCGCTCATTTAATGTGTAAATAAAACATTTAGCCGATTAAAAGCATAAATGAGTTTTCAATAATAAATAGCTTTATTAACAATGGCCTATAGCATTATTGTTAATTTTCTTCATGCCTCTCTCATTCACGTAGTGTATAACGATCGACAATGATTAATAACTTTATCTGCGAATGATCGTGATTATTTTCTACTGCAGCAGCTTGATTTAGTTTATAATTCTCAGTTTATTTTAATTATTATTTTCTAGTTAATGATTTATGCATCTTTTTTCCCTCAAAAGGTTGTGGTTTTATAATTTGCAGTCTTGAGAAAAAAAGTGAATTTCTTAGAACTCCTATAATAAATTAATTTTTTTCTTAGTCTCAATCTAATATTTATTTTTAAATATTATCGTTTATCAATATAAATCGCTTGAAAGAATAAAATGAAAGTTTTACTTCGAGATTTAGTTATGTGTAGTCCTAGAAATTAGTAAACGTCAACATTTTAGTTCCGATACTTTGTACCGTAGTTGTTTAGAAAAATTTGGATAATTTTGCCTTGAATTTATTCTTTTTTCATTTCAATATTCAGACGACTTAGTAAAAAGTGGATAAAAAAATTAATTTGTTTACAAATGATTTCAATTAATGATAACATACCACATACCGAGTATCTCAAGGAAGACAGAACATACATTTTTTTCTACGTAGCATTTCTTATGTATTCAAGCGACCTATATTTTTCTAATTTGATTTATCATTGCCTTTAAATGACTAATTAGTTAATTGCCTCAATGTTCATATAACTATATTTTATATCTCTCCTTCTATATTTCTTTTGTTGAATGAAACCGCGACACTAATCACGCCTCCTTTCTCAGATTTAAAGACAATCGCATAATCTACAAAAAAGTTACGTAATCACAGCTGCAACTTTTTATTCTTACGACGGTTTATGGAGAATCTGTGCTCAATACACGAGAACCTGACATGACATGACAGTAGAGCTTTCCTTATTATTCTTACCAGAAATGTAATTTCTTCTTCTATTTATTCTTGATTTTATTTATTCTACATGATATAAACTATTAATTGCATCCTTCGATCGTATCTCTAAAATGAATCTGCCCATATTTTAAATAATGTTATATATTTTAGCTTCAATAATGACATTAATAAGTTCGAAACAGGCCCATTTTTATTGCTAACCTAACCTATCTCTTTTGATTTTGCACGATTTCTGTTTTCCTCTCTGGCCACTATTCATTGCAAGAATGAGCAACCTTTTAAAAATAGAAAAAGATGGTTACGGACGTTGTGTCCGGCCCCAATATCGTAAACTTGACAATTTTGCACAATAATGCAACTGCTCTAACTGCTTTTTCTGAAATAAAAAGAAGTTACAGTTTTCCATAATTTAGATTTGATACTGTATGACTACTTTTTGTTCCCACGGCTCAAAAGAAACCCTGAAAGGCGGTGTTTTCATTATTTTTAAAAAGTTTGGTTATTTCTGGGATAGACGTTATGAGTATGACATTAAGTTGTAGATGCAGTCTGTAAGAGTTCGCAAAAAGTTATTTCGATTCTGCATATTTGATCGGAGACGTTAAGAATTCTATCAAATGACTCATCGACATATCTTAATTAAAATGTGGATTTTTCTCGATACTGAGCGTGGGATGGCGAAGATCAAACTGTCTTTGCACTTAGCTCTTTGGAAAGCATTCAGAAGGTTAATGCAGGGTAGAAGCCAGCTTATCTTCAAACAAAGAGCACTCGGAATAGTGGTCGCCACAAATTAAGAGGGTTAGAAGAAGAGGAACGCCTAGCTCAATCCTTGTTCATAATTTAGTTCCTTTAGGTAAAGCAATTGAGAATTCTTGAGAAGATCGATGGCGATGGCGGCTCGTTGGAGAGCGCAATGAAGTACGTAGTTCAACTTATGTTACATCTAGTATCTTTACGAGAATCAAGGGAAGATAAAACTTGACCTTAGATTATCGCAGGTGATCCACAGAATAATGTAACCTGATCGTCTTTGAATGTAACGCCATCTTTACTCTTTGAGAAGGGTAATCTAGGGAACATAGGTGGTGGCCAAAAGCAATCGCATTATTTTATACTCCAAGAAGGTTAAATGAAGAAAATCGCTGAGTAGAGAAGACCTAGAAGGGCCGCAGTAAGGCTTCCTCTCACGAAAGTGTTATTATTTATTGAAGGCAGTAACAAATTTCCTGTGCCTAGCAGATTTTAGTAAAACTATTTTAGAAAGTTGATGATGGACATTGTAGGTGGACCTTCGACTCGCGGTCGTAGTTAATGCAAGGCCGAATCTGATTTGCTTTTAAAGACAGAGGCGACCATAGCTGTTTTTACTCGAAGAAGCTCTTTGGAAAGGCTAATGCAAGGTAGAGTCAGTATCTCTTTATAATCTCAGAGTTGTTGCTCAAACTTCTCTCATATTTTTCAGCCTGTTTCTAACCATACTCAGAGCTTCATCTAGAGAGATTTTTGTGAATAGGTTGACTTTATCAGAGCTGATCAAGATATCATGTTTAGAATTCTTAAGTGTTTGTTGGTGAGCTTACATTATGCCCAACGAGCATATTTCCGGACAAGTTTCTTCAACTTTTGGAAAACTTCATTTCGGCACTGGAATATTATAAAAATCAATTTTGGAAAATTACAGTGAGAAGTGCATGCTTTCTATTTTTTTGCTTAATCAATTCTGATTTAATTCTAAATGGAGTTAAATTTGTTCTAGTATTTGATTTCAGTTAGTGGATAAATTTTTAAAGTTAATTACCTAATTATTTTCCAAGCAAAACTACTTTGTCGGTCTTATTTTTTTTCATAACCTTGATCATTAGATCGTATGTGTTTTTATCTATTAAAATATGTATCCTTAGACTGTCTCTCTTATAAAAGCTACTTTACTAACTGTAGTGAAATCGTTTACTAAAATGTTTGCTTTTATGATCTAGAAGCGAATATAAAATGATTTTTGATTATTCTTGATTATTCTTGTATAACTTGACTTGAACTTCTTACTACAGAGGTCAACCACCAAAATCTTGTTATTATTTAATTATATTAATAAATCTAGAAAAAAAATTGTTGGTTTCCACATTTGTTCTTTCGTGATATTACGTATACAGTCTGAAGTTCCGCTTTTCTGTTCAATTAAAACTGACACATTCCAAAAGTTGAAGTTTTAATATGTGCAAATTCTAACTACCTTGGAGATAAACAAAAATACTAATTCAGTCTTCCTGTTTTGATTTTCAATTTTTTTTCATAATCCTTTTTTCTTAATTTGAATTTTAGAAATATTTTTAATGTAAGGAATGTTAACATTTAAGAACAAGGATTTTACATTTGTGAAGAGAAAAAAAATTCAAGAGAATTAGTCGATAATATACAAATATATACAATAAACTTCAAAACGTCAATTAAAAACAAGTTGTTTTCCTTGTTTTCTTTAACGCAATTAATTAGAATCCGATCTTGACAGATTAAAATGGGACCAAAAACTAGTCTATCTATTTATTTATTGGAGTATAGACGATATACAGCACCTCCAGCTATTTAAAGGTTTACACTAAAATATAATTGTTTATAATAGTATTTACACAAGAATTATTATATTTGTATTTATAGAATTAGAAAAAGAGTATAAATTAAATAGGAATTCAGCAAGAACGCTTGGATGAACAGTAAAACTCGAAGAAGTCGGTTTTTGTCATCCAACCAACTGTTAACTCGTTGATTTTTTCAAATTAATTTATTGCAAGTGATGTTAATTATGATGCGTTTTTTATCTACCGTTCCTATAATGTGTTCGTGTTACTTCCATCTACTTCTTTATTCTTTACTCGTTTTTTTTATTTTCTCAAGAACTCGTCTTGTAGTTATTTTTTGTTGCATTTTGTATATTAAGCGTGACTTAAATTTCCGACATTTATGAATGGAGTAATTATGTCGCGTGCTCTGTATTTAATTATTGTTCATTTTTTAGATTTTTTCTACTTAGTGTATACGCAGATGTGACGGATTACCACGTGGTTTATGATTATATTAGTGTTTTGTTAATTCAGATTCTTCTGTTTTATTTTAGTCAACTTTTATCTATAACAATTATTCGAGAAAACTGACATCTTTTCCAAAGTTTCCCGAGACATTTTTGTAAATCTTTCAGAACGAATTGAAAAAGAAGAAAAACTTATTATAAACTTCAACATTTCTGGGAAACGTTTACGATGCTATCTATCTTCTGCAGATATTGAATGCATTGACCCTGAAAGTTTGGAATTCAAAAAATGATAAACGATGTTAGATGATTATTATTTTTTATTTACGTTTACGTTCTCTACACCAGGTTCCGTTACACGTACATTAGTTAGGGTATCTCCAATCAATTTTAGCTTCACGTTAGTGAAAAGACATACAAAAAAGAAAAAAAGAAAAATAATATCAAGTTTTTAATTCTTACAAGAAATCAAGTTTCTAAATGATGTTGTAACTAATCGGAATAAAGCGATTTCGACAGTGATAATAGCAAGCAACAATGATAGTTAATAAAAATATGAGCGAGAGAAAATCAACCTTGGCCTTTGTTCCATTCTTTAGAATGTCAAGTTGCAAATCGCCACGGTAACGCCACTAGATCTGCTGTTCAATTAATACCCAATTAACTGCATTCTATTGTGTATATCTGGAATAATTCCATTCCGTGAATTGATAGTTAAGACATTAATTTATGCTAAATATTACTTGTTTGCTTTTAATATAAATTATTTCATTAGCGATGGTTTTTTTTTTATTTAAATTGATTTTGAAAGACGTTCGCTTAAAAAACGTTCTTTATTAATGCACATTACTGGAATTGCACAATTTTAATAGGTATAATTGTCCTCGTGCTGGAAATTAATTAACACCGCATTAGCTAAATTGGTGTCGAAAAGGAAGTTCCTCAAAAAAAAAACATAAAAATCAAGGTATATTAAACTTGAAAGAAAAAATAAAAATCAAACAGTAATGCGAAGAATTTCCTGTTGGTTTTAGCAAATTTCTTGAGCATACCTAGACCGGTAATTTTACAAATCGATTACCTAGAATCAATTTTATGAGATCTATGTAAAGAAGTACCAAGACGTTTTCTTTATATGGCAATTTCTGTTTCTTGATGAAGCTCGACATAAATCAAATTAAATGTTTAATATTTAAATGCAACCGTTAGTTTGTATACAGGGTATTCTGTTATTACCTATTTTAATAGAATTTAGATTTTTGTTAATTTACGCAAGTTTTATCACAATGCTTTAGTATTATAAGGCTAAAATCTCGGCGGCCTTAGGTCGTGGTAAGATGTCATACACAAAAGAACAAAAATAATTAACATGCACTGCAAGTTTTAACGTATCGATCACTACGAGTTCGAATAAAAAGAATTACCATGTACTGGGTTTTTGGGGAGAAAGAATCCATCTAGGTAAATAGAATAAAATTCTTATCAATTAGAAAAATTAATGTACTACAAAACTTAAAGAAAGTTAAATGCGTGTTAGTCGATTTTAATTGGATGGGCTGAGAAATAAAAGAAAAAATCAGCTGTAGAGAAATTTAGAAGTTTGCAGTAGCGCCAGGTGATGCCTGAATTAGGACCCCGCTGTTTGCTCTCTATTGGAAACAATCCTGACGGCTATTTTCAGAAACTATCTTGAACAAACACAAACACACATAACAAAGCACACTCACATTCAGAAATCAATGTAGTCATCCCATTCTTTTAAATTAAATTTTTAGTATTGAAGAAAACATCAATAAACAAAAGTAAACGTGCTAGATAAAACACTGGACCTTGTTGCCCCATAAGGAAGAAAGTAGAGAGATCAGCTACGCGAAGAAAGAAGATGGAGTCGAAAGACACTATCACAGTCAAAACTCGCTAACCCGATGGAAGCTACACCAAGCGGCTGTCAAGTTTAACGCCCCAAACCGAAAGATCCAGGAATCATTAGAGCCAAAAGCACAACAGCCAAAAAACCAATCGTTCTGTTTACTGCTCCACTTGGCCTACCTGCGGTAGCGTATTGCAAAGCGCAGCATGCTGCGTTCGTATCTAGTTTTCTTAAAAAGATTAATTGAAGGTGAAGGGCACCGGAGATGGTTCGTTTGAAATCGCTAATGGAAGTGGCCTGTTTGAATCCTCATTACGATCCATGTTCATATTTAGTTTTCTTAAGAGTGTTAATAGAGGTCGAAATCCGATCTTGAGCCATCGGGGATAGTCTGTTAAAGAGTCAATGGAAGGCAAGGGCTGTAAGGAAAACCGAAACAATTGAGAGTACTGTAGAACTTCTTCAGAGACCGTGGCTAGAGAATGAATCTCCTCCTGATAGACATTCCAAGAAACCTAGAGGCAAGAAGAGAAGTCCATGTGTCTTCTCTTTTGAGAAATTCAAGGCTTGCTTGGTTTTTAAACCAAACATAAAAAGTAAGTAGTCGTAAGATCCGATAGGTAAGGTGATCATATTACACCCTTTAAGGTCATGGCAGACCCGAAGGGAGCCCAAAGCTTTGCATTTATGAACTCAGACCTGGTTTGACCTCTTCCTCTTTCTTAGAAATGGCTTCTAGAAGGCTGTAAACTAGCAGTCTTGGAAGACGTCACTTTTAGATCAAAGGCAAACAATAGTGATTTTGGCTCAGAAGACGTAAACCTAGCGAGACTTCAAGAAATGCTTCTTTTACAGTCAGGCTATTGAAGGAAGCCGAGTTAACGTTCTACTATGAGATAGTCAAACTCAGATTCTTGGGCTACGAGACAACTGTGAGAAGGCGAAGTCCAAACTTGGCCTAACTACGGTAGGATTAATTGAAGGTGAAAGTGGCCCGCTTGAGAGCGCATTACGATCCATGTTCATATTTAGTTTTCTTAAGAGGGTTAATAGAGGGCGAAATCCGACCTTGGACTACCACCGATAGCTTTGTGTTCGTATTAATTTAGTATTCTTAAGAAGGCCAATGGAGGGTTAAGGTCGACCTTGAGCCATCGGGGATAGTCTGTTAAAGAGACAATGCAAGGCAAAGCTCGACATTGGACTGCCTTTCATAGCTTGTTGGAAAGAGCAGTGCGACCAGTGTTTGAAGTCTCCTTCAGAGCGAAGTACAGTCTTGGACAATTGCAGCTGGCATTTTTGAGGGCGCATGACAATCCGTGTTGCTATTTACTTTTCTCAAGAAAGTTGATGAAGTGTTGCCAAAAATGGCCTGTTGAAAAGCATAGGCCCACCCGTGTTCGATTTAATTTTCTTTAGAAGGTTGATGGAGGGCAAAGACGGACACAGAACACGGGCGATGGCCTGGTAGATGGCGTAGCCCAACCCGTGTTTGTATTTAGCTTCCTTAAAAGGGTTAACGGAGAGCGAAGCCCGGTCTGTTGAGAGACCATAGGTGGCCCGTTGAGTTAGAGTTAGATTTTTTAAGAAGGTTGAACTTTGAACTTTCCACATTAAGTTTTCTCAATCTACTGGATTTGATTGACTATTCCCCTTTTAAGATTCTTTTTTGGCTTTCCTAAGCTGTATAATGATTGAAATCTTTGAAATATTCCTCCTTAAACAAACCTTGATAATAATATGCACGCACCTTAAGATAGTAGTAGCGCAAAGCCACAAAATTGTTCGATCGAGTAACTTTTACAAATTTTGATGATTCAGTGACAGTGCGCCTTTTCCAGCCACAAAGTATTCTTCTTCTAACTAACAGAGCTTTATGTTAAACAATTTTATTTTCCTATTCACTGATACTTAATGCGTGCTATTATCGGTTACTTTGTCCTGTCTGGTCTAGGCTCCATGCTCCACCTACAGCCTTGGAAACAACCACTCAAAGTAAGGCGTGTTCATATAATGCGATGAATTATGTTTGTTTTGATTTTGATTTTCAAGCTTTCTATTTTAGTTTTGAAAACCGGGACTATTTTGCGTTCCGAAGTATTTTTTTGGGACACCGGGACAAATGATCAAAAACAGGGACAATCCCGAAAAACCAAACTGCTATAACAATATGTGTGTCCAAAAATCAGAGACTATTCGTTGGAAAAAGTTTTGGTTCTTTGTGATCGAGTTCAATGATACAAATGCCGATTGGAATCTAAACTGTTTATGACATCTGTCTTTTAAATATGCAGTTCCATTTCCATGTAATGATACATCAGTGTATACCCTCCAGATTCTTTTAATTATAAACCTTCTTGAATTCTAGACATCTGCTGTCTGATAAAATTACACTTTCGATGATTTTCTGCTCAAAAAGCTAAATATAGTTTTTGGCGACACCTTGTACATCAGTCACGGCAAAATTTCGATGCTGTTTCTTATACTACAAAATTATAACAATTTTATTAACTTCACCTTTCATTACATTTTTTTTTGCAATTTCATACTGATTTAGAACGCTTAACCCTGAAGTAGTTACGCCTACCACCTGTCGTCAAAACCAGTAATTATTAAAAAAAAACTTGATCTTGTTCATCAGAAAATGTTAAAAAAATGAATTAAATTTACAGTCTTAAAGGTTATGTTAAAAAAATTGATTTTAACACATTTATAGCAATCTTGATTGTGTCAATAAAAAAAATACTAAAGATAAATAAGATAAAACAAACGGTATTGGTTGGGTCATATTGTTTTTTTTAAAAGCTTCCTCCTTCCTAAATTGTAAATATAATATTTGTTCTAGAGATCAGATGGGAAAACTTCAATGTTAAACGCCATAAATTTCCATTTAAATACTGCAAAAACTTGAACCATTCGGCCTTAATGATACATACACATGCGCTCCAGCAACACTCTGAAACGAGATTCTGTAATTGCAGATCATTTGCTGTCTTTATATTTTATTGTTTTTTCACCTTTTTTGTTTTAGTTACTGTTTGTTTTTCTAAAGAAAATAAATTTATAAAAATTAGGAAACATGGAATTGGGATAAAAATCATTTTAAAACTGTAGCGGCTACTATATAAAGATAAAATAGGGCGGTGCTCACCCTTCCAAGAAAATATTATTAATAATAATTAATGAGCTAAAATTGCTTTTTTATAATTATCATCTAAAACAGTTAACCTTTCAGAAAATGCCCTATCTGATTAAAGAATTCAGTGAGTAAATACCGTATACAGCAATAATTCTAGGTTTTATAGCTTGTTAACATTTTGTTTTTCATTATTTATTTAAAGTATCTTTAAATAAACATGTATATAAAGACTGTAGGAAAATATTTGTTTAATAAAAGATGATTCACATTAATGACTAACATTTTTTTTGATATTTTTTGACACATTATAGCCATTATTTCTATTATTTTCTTAATTTATGATTGATCGTTTATTTTATTTAATGGCTGAGCAATAATTCAAAACCTATAATAAACTTCAAGAGATCATTATTATTTTAACTTTATGGATTTTATTTTCATCATTTATTTTTACTACATTTCCTCATTCTTAAACAGAATCTTTTATCAGAAAATAAAACAAACCAAAAATAGTCCAAGGTAAATTTACACAATTTTTTTTATTTTATTAAAAATTGATAGATAATCACAGGAAAAACATTTCGATAGCATTTTCCATATCTCGGATAAGTCGGTAAATAAAGAATATTATGCAAATATATAATGCCGTGGAATGTGTTTCTCCGTGATGACGCAATTGCCCTTTACCGTTCATTTATCTTTATTATAGTGTACGTGTTGCTAACATCGTGTAAATGAATTTTAAATGTCTCATATTTTACCTGTGACCCCACTTTTATACAAAATCATCCTTATCTGGAGACAAAAATTATTCAATAATTTTCTTAATGCTTTAATTTCCTAAATGAAATTATAACCTCATACATTATATACACGCTGACATAATTCTTACGTTACAAAAATTGATGCTAGAAAGCCTGTATATTGCAAAATATAAACAACCAAAACTGGAAAATTTAATAGATTACGTAAGAAATAAAATAAACAAAATACAGCTGTTGTTAGACTTATAGAATAAGGGCAATTCATTAAAAATAATTTCAGTAGCCAGCGGATTAAATTAAAAAGCTGCACCAGAAGCTTGTAATACAAAAAAAAGAACAAAATAGAATTTAGAAAAGGCCAAGGTAATCGAGTGTGGGTGAGAGCACCTTGAGAAAACCTTAAATCAATAATAATAGCCAATTTATTTATTATCGCTGATTGGTAGTATTGCTATTGGATTTTATAGAGCAACTAAAAGAATTCCGATATTAAAAGTGTTGGTGTTATCAGTCGCGAATCTAAATTTATTTTAACTAAAAACAGATAAAAAAGGTTCTTGAAGGATCTTGCCAAATTTGGAAATGTTTGTTAATTAAAATTTGTCTTATTAATTAATAAATAAATCCTTTAGTTCTTTTTTTTTTGTTTTATGTGTTTCATGACGAAAGTACCTGTCCTTGGCCTTATAGTAAATACAGAAATTTCTGGGATTATAAATCATAAAGGATAATAAAACTTTATTAACCTCAAAAAAATGAGGTTAGAAGATTATGTATGTATAAAAAACTTAAGTTTTATTGTTATCATTTTCAAGGCTTTCCTGATTTTATTATTCCAGTTATAACGTTTTACATTTCCTAAACTGTAGGCGTATTAACTTCATTTGTTTACAGATATAAACGTGTAGTCGAATTGTCTACCCATCTGAGGTATTCACTTCTTGTATTCTCTTTTTAATTACTGCGTTTTCTAGTTGTCCAAGACATTTTACTTTATGTTTTAAAAGAGCAACATGTCTGATTGTTCAGGAACTCGGATCTTACTGTCTGATAAATTATAATAAGTGCTGTAAGCCTTGAAAAAGTCTCCAGCAAAGCAAAGCAATTTTCGTAACCAAGACCACCAAAACAGCCTAGAAAGATGAAATCTGATTTATATAACATTAAACAATTTGTGTGTAAAATATCTATAAAAATGGAAAAACAGCGTAAAAAAAATAAAAGCTGACGATGTACGAGGGTGGTCTGAAAAGTTTCCGACCTAACAAAGATACAAGACATTTTTTCTGAAAATTTTTTTTTATTTTTCAACAGTCTCCTTGTAACTCTACACACTTCTCCCAGCGATGCTCCCATCTCTGTAACCCGTCCAAATAGTACTCGGCATTTTTCTCTGCAAAATAATTGTTCACGAAGGTGATTGCCTCTTCATTTGACGAAAATCTTTGTCCTCCGAGCGCAATTTTTAGATGAGGGAACAAAAAGAAGTCGCTTGGGGCTAGATCTGGTGAGTAAGGCGGATGGTCAAGCAGTTCAAACCGTAATTCGTGGATTTTCGCCATGGCAACCGCTGAGGTGTGAGACGGTGCGTTGTCTTGGTGAAACAGGATTTTCTTTTTCTGCAAATGTGGCCGTTTTTTCGCAAGTTCTGCCTTCAGCTTGTCAAGTAATGATGCATAGTATGCTCCTGTAATGGTTTTTCCTTTTTGAAGATAATCGATTAAAATAACTCCATGACTATCCCAAAAAACAGTCGCCATCACTTTCCCAGCCGAAAAAACAGTTTTTGCTTTTTTTGGAGCCGGTTCCCCCTTTGCAGTCCACTGTTTGGACTGTATTTTTGTTTCGGGCGTATAATGGTGTATCCAAGTTTCCTCTACAGTAATTAATCGGCGCCAAAACTCGGATTTATTTCGCCTAAACTGCGCCAAAAGAGCGTTGGAAATATTCATTCGAACACGTTTTTGGTCTAACGTGAGCAAACGCGGCACCCAACGCGCGGACAGCTTTCTCATGCCTAAATGTTGATTTAATATGTGACAAACACGTTCTTTTGACATGTTCATAACCTCTGCTATCTCTCTCACTTTAATTCGGCGGTCGTCTAGCACCATTTGGTGAACTTTGGCGATGTTTTCGTCGGTAGTTGCAGTTTTTGGACGTCCCGAACGTTCATCGTCTCCCAAGCTCTTACGGCCACGTTTAAATTCGGCAGCCCAAAATTTCACTGCGGTAAATGATGGTGCAGAGTCCCCATACACAGAATCCAACTCATCTTTTATTTGCGAAGGCGTATTGCCTTTCAAAAACCAATATTTAATGACAGCTCGATACTCGATTTTGTCCATTTTCACAAAAAAACTCACATCAACTCACTCAAACGACTGTTACATAAAAACTGCGCGTCCAAAATGGCTGCAACTTTGGTGAGTAACTGTCAACAGATAAACAACGAAATTCAGTAGCTTTTATTTACGAGTGCTGCCATCTTCACGTTGAGGTCGGAAACTTTTCAGACCACCCTCGTAACTTCCTAATTTGGCCATTTAGAGTTTTTTTAATGGAGTAACAGAGTCACCGAGGTAATAAAAGATAATGTTCTTGTTACTAACTCTTAATATCAGTATGATGGATTGGAACATAAAATCAAACACAATATAGTAAATAGAGAGCGGATTTCTAGGTACCAATAATTTTTTTTCGGCAGGCAAACAGAAATTTAAACCGCATCGTGCTACAGCGCTCCTCTTCTTCTAACCCTCTTGGATTAGAAATGCGGCAATGACCCTTCATTAACCTTCTCAAACAGCTTGGCCCTTCATGAGTTTTCTTAATAAAGCTACGAACATTAATCGGGCTAGTGATTTTAAGATAAAACTCAAAAAGGTATTGAAATTTGCATTAATAAAGAAATAAAGAATAACAATGCAAATAAGATTATACTCTCTACAAAAATTAGAATTATTTTGTGACTAAGTCTTCCGATTGCGATTTTCTTAAACCTCGTGGCTTCAACTACTACTTACTAGAATCTAGCCGAACCCGAAGGTAATTCAACCCCCGTCCCCGGTAGGCATTCTTAATCTGCAACTCATCGTAGCTACACGGCATAAACTGCTTCCCAGTGTTATCTGATGTAAAAACTGTAAAGGTTTCTTTTAATTTTCTATTTTACAACCAAAAATAAATTCAGACATAATTCTACAAAATGAAGTTCGAAGAAAAACCTCAAAATACAGACGGACAAGTAAAATAACAAACTGTTTACGAAGAGAGAGAGAGCAAAATAGCGAAATGGTCAGAGTTTGCTTACATCAGGATGCCACAAGCACTGAGAATAATGTAAAGTGACATTGCAGAAAACTAAACAATTTTCTTAATAAACCTCATTTTGACGTAGTGAGTGATATTTGCATATGTTACAACTCGAACGTCAAAATTTAAATTGTTTATAATACTTAAGAGAATGGATGATAAACGACCGCATACAATTTAGATCTGCTTGTTTGTCAATGTTAATTTCCGCCAAAAACGGGTAGCCGTTTATATTCTCGCTAAATCTCTTCAGCCATGATGGTAGTGGTGGTGGTGGAACTTTGCAGACGTAGAAACGATACCACCCCGGACATGGAGTTATGGGTAGTTCTATGCAGTTGGTAGTGCCAAAATCGTTTAATGGTAACTGGAAACGCGGCATAGTTGGTCAAAGTGGGTTTGGCAATTCAGATGGTGATCGTCAGCAGGAAAAAAAATCTTTTGTTGTTTTGACGGATTGGTGCCTGAATGTAATCATAGTTTGCAGTTAATTAGAACGACAAGCTTGGGATAGTCTTGCTTGCTTTTGGGCATGCAAACGGCTCTCAGGGTTACACCTTCCCACGCACGCGCTGTGGAGGTGGAACTCGATAGCGGCCGGTAGCAGTAAATCGTGGCAATGGCATACGGACTTTGGGGCCGTCAACCTAGTAATGTTGCATCCCGGGACGTTTTTAGAAAGTGGGCACCCAGAAGAGAAAGCATATACTCGATGTCGATGGTCAAAATTCAAAAAGTGTAAAGGAGAAGCCTGTAAAACCATTGAGAACCTACATGTGACAGTGTCAAGATCTTGTGTTCTAGTTCCAGATAAAAATTGCTGCTCTGATCTCCCGAATTCCATTTTGAAACTTTAATCTATGTTTTTCGTTTCCATTTGCATTTCTTATTTGGTAATATTTACAGTAACCTTGAAAGAGTGTTACTTATGTTCTACCCGCCCAACAGCTGAATTCAACTTGATTTAAAAAGGTTTGATCACTTGCGATCGCTGGGCAGTGACAGGCAAGTTACACTGAAAATCGCTAAGTAAATGGGAAAAACAAGATAACTCAACTTCCATCTTTATTTCTTAACTGAAATGTAGTTTGTTAATGTATTACTGACTGACTTTTTGTACATATCTAACATAATTATCTTGTGTTGTGTTTATTTAACTTTTATTTTTGTCTTTACATATATAATTTGTTTCGCGTTAAAAAATCGAGTCTTAATTTATTTCCTCCGCACCCTAACTCATGCTCAAAGCTTCCAACTAGAGCTAGCTTGGTAAGGATATCAGTTGCATGTGCACATATATAAAAACCGTTAAAATGGGGATAGAAATTGTAACTGAGTCTGGGAATTTAAAACGTTAAGAAATCCATAACACATCAGTGACGTAACACAGAACCTGGCGCCCTTTGTTCCAATTAATTTAATTGTTTAAAGTACCTTTGTAATAACTCAGACCTCCAGCCAAGAAGTTATCATGTGCAAATAAATCTTACAAACTACTAGATGAATACTAACGTGCTCTTTCATATTTGTTCTCGGAAACTTTTTCGTTATTTATTACACTTCCATAGTTATTTCATCGGATAACAAGATAAGTCAAAGAAAATTATTATCCAATTCACGATTATTAACATAAAAGGCACATTGGAAGTCTTAAGTGCATTGCACAAGCTCGCTTACACGCCAATGCATCATTTAACTTAATCACCCAAGTTTAAAGTTAGTTCTAAGCGTTGTTATATCCACAAAAGCCGCCTGCAGCTTGTATACGTCTAGTAATTAGACATCATTTTTGTGTACTAACACCATAAAGAGTTGTTACGCTTCATAAATGAAGAAATAAATAACGCCGGCGCTTAACTAATAAGTCGAAAAACGACGGAAGATGTTTACGTGTATGTATGTTACGTTGCGCTCGTTAAGGATGCATCGCCGCCGTCGTCGGTCGGCATATTTCACTGTAGCAAAGTGCATACTGTCTTTCGGAATGCGGAAAGCTCCTCGCTACTTAAGCACGAATGGAAGACCGCGTGACGCGCGATCCGCCGTTTATATGTTCTAAGTTATAACGGTTAATGCTACTTCTTTTGCCGTTTAGTTTTTGCTCCTTGATATAACATAAAATATGATCGCCTTTTTTCCTGTTAACAAGCACTCCTGCGGGTTTCGAGAGATTTTCGAAAGAAAAAACAAGAAAACCGTGTAGGTAATTCAGGTTTTTTACGACTTTTTATCGATATGAATTGCTTTTAATAGAAAAAAAAAGTTTGATTTTAATAAAGAAGAGTTAAATATAGGAAATGCGTTCTTCTATAAGATCACCTGCTGGTGGGTCTAATCCGCTTTGACCCAACTGTAAGAATTTGTCCTGCAGATTAAAGCAGCAAGTTAATGTTGCCCCGGAGGTTTGAGATAGATTTATGGAGAGATAACACCGTTAATTTAACCATTCAAGCTTTATTCTTTCTTTATTTAAACATAGAATTTACTCAAAAATTTTATGGGAAGGAAAACATTCAAAAAACGCTATCCTTGCTTGTCTACCTACATTTCAAATTTTGATATCTTGATTAACATTATTTGCATAAATTTTTGTGCCCATATCCAATTAATTAATCTTTTTCAAAGCTGTCTACATATTTTAATTTTGCATTGTTAAAATTGACATGGAATGGTTATAGGTTATACCTTGTAAAGCACTCGGATGTTTTTTCCTTCTTTTTTTTCGCACTTCCTTAATTACGTTGTTAGTTTATATGAGTTGTACAACTGTGGCGTATTATAAGATTTTTCTGGGTGAAGCCCGAGATCGAAGTGGCCTAAGGGTATGGCCTGCTAGACGCTTACCGTTACACATACCGGAGTAGTGAAAGCGAGAAGCGCGTGTGATTCCACCAGAGGCAACTCGGATCCAGCCGAGAATGGAAAGTCGCGCTAATCCAGATCACTAAATAACGCTAATTTACGATGTGCGTATTGTAACATTTACATATTCCTCCGTGGCATTTATTTTAGAAATTTGTCTTTATTATTGTAACTGCAACTGAAATATTACATGTCGTTTGTTTCTTAGAAAACTAATTTCTAATGCTAAGTTCAGCTAATAAAACGTTAATATATTTGGCAGTCTTAACCTGAATCAGCGATAAATCTTCCTAACCTATTGCAAATTTTGGAAACTGTCTTTGAAATAAACTGACTTTTAAAACCTTTTGACCTGTGCGTATACTAGAAAGAATAATTTGCAAAAACAAATTTTTCCACAAGCTCCCAACTATGCTATAAATTTTACGACTTATGCCTTATATTGGGAAGTTTCCTAACTGTTCATAGATTTACTAACACCTCGAAACTGGAAAAATTATTACTACCGTAAAAGTTAATTTTTTTTAGTTTCATCATTTATTTAAGTAGGCCAAAATTACACTGTAATTCCATTGATCTTGGGAATCTAAAATAAAATATAAAAAGAGATTCTTCCACGTTTTATACTGCTATCTTCCGTTTTAAATTTTACTTTTCAAAATCAATATGTAACTTAGTCGTTTATAGGTACTACAGAGTGTCCCAAATTAAAAATAATTACGTACAATTTTAAGTAATTAAGAATCATTGAAAGCCGTTACAAAAGTCAGGTAGGCGTTCCATTAAATAAAAATCTACGCCTACCCTCTATTATTGTAAAAAAACGAAAAACAAATCCAAACAAACGGTTTATCTTCATTTTTAGTCTTAAATTATCTATTTACCTTTTCAAACTTTCATTTGTTAGATAGATACTTGATTTTACGAAATTTGGAAATTTCAGTTTTTTCTAGAAACTCCTTTCTAATTTAACCAACTTTACATCTCTGACCGTTTATGAAAATCTCTCTAACATACCTCCTTCAACAAATAGAACTACTCCATTGAGTAGTCTCCGTTCGATACTAAACCACTTCCAACCTTCTAGCCAAAGACTAAAAATTGACCCTTTTTCAAGTTACCTCTGAAAGCTATAAACTAACTTCACCTTTTACTATACAGATTTGGTTTCACCGACATCAAAACACCTTCGGTGACTATAAAGTCTTCTCGAGGCCAAAGATCGAGTTTCAACCTTTGCCATGTCAACAGATTGAATTTCACCAAGCCATCTTCAAATGTCAAGATTCAGACTTCACTCGATATTAAGTCACCTTCGGTGACTAATAGTCAAGTTTTGTTTCAGGTGGCAAAAAACCGAATTTCATTTTTTATCATCAGATCGTGTTTTGACCACCTTTGGGGCTAAAAATCAAGTTTCACTCTCTATCGCACTACCTCTGCTGGTTAAAATTCTTACTTTGCTCGATATTAAGTCACCTTTGCTAGTTAAAGATCGAGCTTCACCCTTTACCATGTCAACTTTGGCGCTTACAGATTTTGCTTCTCCTTCCACCAAACTACCTTTGATGGTCAAAATTCAGGATTCACTCGACCAAGTCGCTTTCGGTAACTAAGAATCAAGCTTCATTCTTTAATATGGTTGATTCGCCCGATACTAAGTCACCTTTGATGACTAAAGTCGAGCATTGCTCTTCTCCAAGTTACCTCTCAAAAGTAAAGATTACGCTGCACTCTTTACCATGCCAACTTCAGAGGTTGGATTTGTTCCCCAGTTGGAAAAAGGTCGGTTAAGCTAATTCTAGTGATTTTAAGTCGGACTTTACCCTTCTGCAATCTACCTCATGTAGCTACAGATTGGGCTTTGTTCAGTACCTTCGGTGACTAGAAATGCTAATCTATCTTTGGTGACTAAAAGTCGATGTTTGCACTTCTCCAAGCTATTCTTGGTAGTTGAAAATCCAGCTTTATCCTTCACCATGCAAACTTTAGCGGCTTCAGATTTTGTTTCGCCCTCCAAAAGAAAAACCTTCGATGGTCGAAATTTGGGCTTCACTCGACCAAGTCATTTTTGGTAACAAAGAGTCAAGCTTCATCCACCGGATTCTTCCTATACCAAGCTTCTTGCTTGACGCTAAGTCACCTTTGGCGACTAAAAGTCTGGATTTAAAATTCTCCAAATTATCAGTACTAAACCGTATTCGGTGGTTAGAAATCAAGCTTCACCTTCTACCCTGTTACGTACATTCGCTACACCCGATACTACTAATCCACCTTCAGTGACTAAAAATCTGGCTTCGCTCTCCTCCAAGCCAAGATCAAGCACACTATCATGTCACCTCAGGTGGCTAAACAAAAATTGGGCTAAACCTTTGCTGGTTAACAACTTTTAAAGTGTATCTAAGCAAAGAACGCTGAGAATTATAGTCTAGTAATTAGTAATAACGTGCATATTAACAGAACCATTAGCTGCAATATCGTCTGTGCTTTGATTATTCTGACCACGAAATGCTACGACAGCAAGATGCAACAAATGCAGCTCAACTGTATCATTTGGACGTTCCGTTACAGGAAATCCAGGTGCGTCCTACGCAGTAACCTCATCGGATTGTTATGTTAGAGGTCTTTAAGAATGCGAGAGTCGCTACGTGGTTTGCGCTACCAATCAGGAATTGAAATGGTCAGCAGACCGTACCGTGATGGATTACTCGTTATACTACAGAGGGTTGTGTGTAAATTGGTTTTCTGAGGTATTTTGTGTTACTGTCGGAAAATTTCTCCTTTTGGGCACACAAGTCTCTTACAAGTAGAGATCGGAAAAATAAGCAAAATGCGTTTGCCTTTGTTTTTCGTTTCATAGTTTTTAAGAAAATATCTACTAAGCTAATTAAAATTCTTTTGCGTAACCTGAGAACAAAGGTGATGGTACTAAAATTAAAAGTTGACTCTTTCTCAAGAAACTATACCGTCTTCAAGTGAAACTTAACATTTAATTTTGTTCATTTATTATACTATAATTCAAGCAAAAGTTTTTGCTCATGAACTGATAGCTACTTTGTAGGTTTTTGTAAGATTTTCGAGTGAGAAAGATTGAAACCTATTTTTGCTTCCCAATTTTGCTTTTTGGTTGTTACTATTCGGAAATTGGATCTATTAGTTTCAGAATCTTGAAGCGCCTGTTGCAGAATGGGAAAAATATTCTCAAACAGTAAAGGCCACTTTAATCTGAAATCTATTATCAGATGAATACTTTCTCGTCAATAAATTAAAAGCACAATTGAATCTTGAATGACTCGTATATTAAGTAAAACATTTGAAAGAGAAACCGATAGAATAATGAAACATAGAGTCCCAAATTCTATCAATTGTTTCATCTTATTGTTAAAAATCATTTGTCGTGACCCTCGTAACTATGTCAAGTTCGATATAAAATTGCAGGATATAATAGTTTATAATATTGCAAAGAAAAAATTTCATAATATTTAGATGAATATCATTGTATTACATTATATACGTGACAGAGGTCCAATACTAGTATATTTCTATTATGCAATGCTCCCGTGTATATACACAATAAGCAATTTTCGAAACTTCTAATTTAATTCACTTATGATCGTAAATCGTAAATTTCAACATACGATGTTTAATCGGTCATAAATTTTTCTAATATCTAATTTTAGATTTTATTTAGATAACGTAATAACCATTATGAACTATATTATTATTGGAACCAAGCAAAAAAAAAACAATTAAATTAACTTAATTAACGCTAGCTTGTAATTAGTTACCGTAATTTGTTTTTGCTTTTCTTAAAAGTTTAAATTGCAGAAAGATATTTTTCTTTTTTTTCGAAATTAAAAAGAATTAAAACTTGTTTTCTACTAATAAATTCGTTCTAGAAAGGAGCAACAAATTAATTTTATAGTCGAAATTCTCAGCATTAGTTAAATTGTTAAACGACAATCAGCATGAAAAGTGACTCGACAAGGACTTGCTCTGAACGAGAAATAACATATATAAGTGGAACGCAGATTCCAAAAATGTTTTAATACTAATGGATTTCCTCTAGCGATAACAACTCTCTTTATAAGAAAGTTGCTACAGAATACAACGTGTACATGCAGCGTATAAAATTTACACGAGAATTATTTATTTTATGAAAAAAATATAATTGCAATTATTCTGGATATATAAATATGTGAAGTAAATGAAAGTAGAACTCTCCTTATTTATAACATAACCTCACTTCTAATAAATGTTTCCAATTAGTCAATATCTGTAAGTATTGTGTATAAATTTTATTAACTAGTGAACTTTCTAGGAGTAAAATTAGAAACGTGGGGAAAAAGCAAAAAGAAAGAGATTTCAAATAATTATGTACGTTATCATCATCCATAACTCACCTAGTATATCATGTTTCTTATAAATAATAAGGAATTAAGACGATCAAAATAAATTTGTCGGTTATTGGCCTTATGGGTAGTGAACTAACCTGAAGGGTGAACGATCGAATTGACAAATTTCGTACTCTATGAAGTTTAAAGAAACGTTTGACAACGAGATGCTTAAAGGTTTTCAAATAACTTTAACTTTTCGTTTTATATTTACTTCTAATTATCGTTCTGGATCTAGCTCAGACCCAATTATGAAAGCCACGACAGAAGACGATAGTGACGACGAAAAAGAGTTTTCATATTAGTTCGATTTTGTAAATTTAGCAACGTTAACGAAACTGATGCACTTGCAAGTTCAGTTTTATAATATGAAAAAGTAAATTTGCGTTGAAGTTACAAGTCTCAAGCTGTTGCCTTAATACTTATCAAAATCGGTCTGGAACGGTATAAGCAATAAATCTATCTCCAACGAACTTATTTTATTTTTCTGAAATCCAATCATAAGACTTATCTTCACAAGTCTACGTTTTCAGGGATTTAAGTTTATCTGTTTCGGCGTAAACTCCATCATTGATCTGACGTTTACAGAAACTATTCTATCAATAATTTTCATACGTAGCTGATAAATATAATTTTATGTCTAGAGTTTTAGGGGGATGAGGTGTTAATTGGGTTGATACTATAGCAGCTAACCTAACATCCAAGAAGAACCAAAACGCAGAAGACAGAACAGGCAGAAATGATGCAGCCGAAAGACAACGCACAGCTGTCATCCGTACTCTGAAAAGTCGAAAACAGGTACAACATATACACAGCGTTCAAATGGAAATGGTCACTAAAACCAAACCTAGTAGTGAAGACCAGCAGAGAAGAAGAGAAAAAAATCGCAACAGAGTGTGGCAATAGCCCAATTAACATCTCAAAAAACAAAAGAAATTTGATTGTTGAAATCTGACCGCGGTCCATAGCAAGCAGTCGGATGAAAGTCGACGTTAGCCCGATGAAAGGCAATTTCGACTTTGCAGCAAGGATAGTTTCTGTTTGACTTTGACTTCTTATTATTATTATTAAACATTTTCTTGGAGCAACAGGACTCCACATTATGACCATTTAATCAACAATCGTCATTCATAACTAATAAGTATCGTGTGATGCATATTGTATGGGGTCTAAGAAAGGACAAAGTTCAATTGTGGTCTGTGAGATGGCAAGCCTAACCCGGTGGAAGGCAGATACCGGCATAGACCATTTTATTCATTTTAATAATTTAATGGTCTAAATACAAAGAAACTCCAAATTGATCTTTCATTTTTAATAGGGGTTGCAATGTTTTTTCTTCTTAAGGGAAAGGGTAGCGAAAATCGAGTTTTAACTTGCTACAACTTTCTAAATTCATCTAATTCATTCTAAAATTGATTAATCCTTTAAATCGTGCAAATTTGAATAAAGAAGAAGAAAATTCATACAAGCAAGAATTTTTGATGACATTTGTTTTCTTTTTTTTTCAGTAAAGACATCTTGATACTAAATAAAAGTAAAGCTCATTTCCAAAATTACAAACAAAAAAGTCGCTATGTATACAAAAAGAAACTCAAATTACCTAAGATTGAATTACCGAGTTGCGTTGCGTCACTATTGATTTTTGGTATTTATGTTTTTTCGTACAAAAATAGATTGCAATGCTGAAAACGTCAAGATATTAGTTCCTCTGTCAAATTACTCTTTATTTGTTAAAAAGCTTCGTTTGATTTAATATAATTTGTGTATTCAGGAGATCGCGAGTTATTCAGTTTCAGGTCCAAAAAAAATTTAGGACAGCCCTGGTATAATTAACTAATTTAATCCTAAATCTAATTTATCCCACATGCATTTCCTGAGAGAGAAAATTGGTTACTTTTACAAATATCTAATTTCGTTTTACCAATTTGTGGTTAATTTTTGTAAAAGTGATTGAAAAACATGAAGGTTAATAGTGATAATAATAATGAAAGAAATTATACTTAATATCAAAACAATAATAACAGTAACTAACCAAATTATAAGTCATAATAGAAAAATTTCACATCTGACATTTTAGTAATTTTATACAAATTATATTCCGAAGGTTGTCAATCAACCGTAAAAGATTAAATAAAAATAATTTAATTAAACTGCCGTAACATTATAGATGATAATAACAATAATAATACAAGATGATTTTATTAAATAATTTATTAATAGTAATAATCATCTTTAAAAGATTTAACTTCTTAAATAAGAAGAAAACTGATTAAAAGTTAATATTGTGTACCGATGTGTATTTTCATGTTCGTTTACTTGTTATTCGTACATTGTTATACACGGTTGGTTACATGACATTGAACATGCACTTTACCGTTTAACATATCAGACCATTTACGGGTCCTTAACCTTAAAACACCACTGCCTTTTTCTTATATTACACGCAGTCAATGCCGATCAAGGTATCGAAAAATTCCAACGCTTTTAAAATGCGTTAAACGCGACCACATAAAGCTATTGTCTCTTTGTAGATGAAAATACTCCTGTAAGAATCATATTTTAAACATTCACGTGCACCAGGAAGTCGACAAAAAGAAGTAATAGGTTCAAGGTTCGTTACCTTAAAAAGATCTGATTTAATTCAATCAAAATGTGTTTCAGATAACAATATCGAATTATATCCAAAGAATTTTTTTTAGGAAATTGTCCTTTCGTATTATAATACAATTTGAGAATTATAGTAGTATGTAATAAGTTCAAGGATTACAAAAATCTATAATTATAAAAATCATTTCTAATGACTATTCTATTCTTATAGAAGGATATAGAAGAGGTGGAGGACAATTTGACCCTGGAAACCACAAAATTATTTTTTTGATTCAACTATAATTCCAATTAAATTCTAACACTTTTATTATTTCAGCTTACAAAAAATCAATCTCCTACTATTACCAAACATAAATAAGTGAAGAAATGACATTTAATATTAATCTAGCATTGCAAAGAGTTTCTAAATCAAAGGCGAGCTATAATGCGATTTC
The DNA here is from genome assembly GCA_011009095.1 of Ignelater luminosus. NCBI lineage: Eukaryota > Metazoa > Arthropoda > Insecta > Coleoptera > Elateridae > Ignelater > Ignelater luminosus. The sequence goes on from VTPC01000595.1 coordinate 134,700, forward strand.
GAATGAAAATTAGCAAATTTTCAAACCAACAATAAATGAGTTGCACGATAATTGCTCATTGGATTTTTTCATGTTAAAGTTTATTGCAAGACCACCCACGAAAGCAAGCATTTATGAATTCAGACTTTTTGATCTCCTAATCTTTCTTGGTTTGCGGTTACAACATTAAGATGTCTACATCAATTTTTAAATTGCAACTCATAAATGCCGTCCAGACATTTTTCAGTTTGTATCTCAACCCGACTGCTGATGTTTCATTCCCTGCTCAGACATCCGACTCAACACAATCCTGTTTTCGCAACCCGCGGACGTCCAGTCGTCCATTGCTTTTGAAGAAGGTGAACTATAATTGTTGTCGGATTTTACGTTCAGACTGCTCTCCTCAAGTTTAGTCCAAAGCCACCACGATATCATCAGAAATCTTTGCCAAAAATCATTCTCGTAAGTCATCGCTCTACAACACCATAACTAAACTACCTACTGCTGCAAT
>VTPC01000596.1:0-10506 GCA_011009095.1 Ignelater luminosus
AGAGATCAGTTCTCGGACCAACCCTGTAGAATCTCCTATATGACGGCGTGATCAGACTCGATCTATGGGTTGGCGTCAAACAGGTAGCGTTCGCAGACGACCTGGCGATCCTTGTAAAAGCCAATAATAAACAAGAAATAATGTTTAGAGCAAATAAAGTTCTAACTACAGTGGAAGAATGGACAGCAGACTACAAGCTGGAACTAGCGACCAGAAAGACGGAAGCAACGGTATTGAAGGGCTTATTGAAAAGGGGGGGGGGCATTATATTTAGAGTCCAAGGCACCGAGGTGATACCAAGAAAGACCTTAAAATACCTAGGTGTCATATTGGGCACACATGGCACTTTTGGATGCCATGTAGTCACGGTTACTAAAAACGCGGAAGTAAGGACGGCGATACTCGCCCAAATCATCCCCAACGTGAGAGAGCCGACCACCAAAAAACGAGCAACTCTACGGGGGTGATGCACTCGATTCTATTATACGGGGGCACCCCTCTGGTACAAAGTAATAAAAATTAAATAATACAAAACAATTATAGAAAGGGCACAGAGCAAAATCCTATTGAGAATTGCAAGCGCTAACGGTAGGCCTAAAGGTTATATCAGGGGTTGTCCCTATCCACCTGACGATAAGGAAAAGGAATGGAATCTACAGTCGCCCAGGCGGACATACCAAAGAGGCAATAAAACCCGAGAGAGTCTAAACAATACAGCTGTGGCAAAGAGAATGGGAAAAGAATACTACATTTGCGCAGTGGACAAATAGGATTATCCCAAATATCGAAGACTGGGTAAATTGTAAAAGCCAAAAAATAAATTACTGTAGCTCTCTAATTTTAAGGCCGCAGCTCTTTTAACGCATAGTTGCAAAGAATAGATGTAGATGTAGATATTGTAACGCTATAGACACGGCTGAACATACGATTCTCGAGTACAGGAGATAAGAGCGGCAAAGACATAAAGCATATTAAAATGATATTGGAGAAGTTGTGACAATAGAAAACCTTCTAAGACTGACGAAAGAGGGAAAATAGGGAAAGATAAGCACATTCATCAAGCTTATAATGACATAAAAAGAGAGACTAGAACAAGGTAGGAGGTAGCAGACAAGAGACTAAGTGTAAAGGCTACCCATGCCCTAAAATATACCCAAGTGGTTCCGGGGCAGCAGGGTGAAAAAGAGCAAGGGGTTTTAGTATACAGCCCACTGAGTAACTTCTTAGTGGAGTCGAGCATGCCACATCGTACGGACGCGGACCGCAAAAAAAAGAAACATCCGGGTTTAACACCTTCTGCGATAGAATAGTTGGGCTTCTCCATCCATTCAATGCATGTATTAAATCTCCAATATCTGCGGCCTCCTCCGCCAGAGATGTAGACGCCCAACATCATCGCCACCACGCCTACTCAAACAAACATGCCATCGCGTTCTCCAACTTCACTTCACTCTATTCGGACGTTTTCTGTCGGCCTATTGCTGCCTACAACGATGCCACTGCTACTGCCAATTTGTCCCACCAAGTTCCATCAGCTGGCCTAGTCCGAGAAAACTAGAACAAAGACCGTATCTGCCTTGCAAATCCACTCACCTACAATCTTCCGCCGAAGAGACACCACAGGAATAGCTAAAACGGCCACTTGTAAGCAAGCGAGCAAGTGGCTTTCAGTATGAGCGTTGTGTCCGCTCGATCAATCAAATACGCAACATTTATGACTAGCGATCTGTTGTAATTCTACTCTTTAGTGCACTATCTCTCAAAAGTTACTTGTTTTAATGTCTGCGGACATTTTGGTTTAAGAAATTTGTCCCTAACTATCATCTGATGATCTTTCATAAAATCATAAAATGTGTTACCACATTACCAACAACAGAACTCAGTGATTCTCTAATGTCAAACGTTGTATAGAAATTCGTCGTTCAGACTAAAGGCACGTTCTTCCTCAGGCTTCTCTTGAAAATTGCATCTTAAGATGTTTACAGAAGTTAGTGCTCACAGGTTGGTCCTAGTCGCATCACGTAATGCATTATTTGGTGGTGCCTTTACGGCTAATTGGTAGGCGGTCAGTAATAAATTACACTCCAAGTTGTTAAAATCTAGGGATGTGAACCACATCTCTTAGGAGGTTCTTGTTAGAAAAAACAATACAATCAAGGAGAGGGGAGTTGACTCAGATGCATACATAGTTAATGAGGTGTTTTGTCAGTTGCCAGTTGAATTTTGTCGTAGTATAAAACCAATATCATGTTTTGGTGAGTAGTTGAAGTGCCGTTTTATTCTTAAAACGAGTTTGTGGTGTCTTACGTTATTGGAATATTTTGGAACCGCCTGTATTCGTTTGTATTCATACACTACTCAACTTATTTTATGAAATTTTGTTTCTGTTTTCTCATTATTTTGTTAATGAGATATCTAGGCAATAATTTGTTTTTTAAGGTACTGTTACAGATAATAAGGCAGCAACTTGTAAATTCTAGAGCTATTTTCAGCATTGTAGGTCAAAATGCATGGTTCATTTTCTTTTGGCTAACAGGCATCTGAGGAGCGCCCGGTGTAAACATAATTGACTTAATTAAGGATTTCCCCTGCATTATTGTTGAAACACTTTAATGATTGCCAGGTTAAATTATTTCAAACCTAAATATAAAATATCAAGATGTTTAACGATAATTCTGAGTTTAAAATATCTCCTGCTACTTGGTGTGTAGCGTAAGGCAATATGAACTTTAGTTTTGTATTTTTGTAGTTTTTACAAAGACCTGCATACCAGGTACATAAAAATGTTCAAAAATGGAGGTTTATTAAAACGAAGCCATTTTACCAAAAACAAAAAACCAGCTTCACATTTTAATTGCTTGTTATCATTCAAAATATCCTCACAAAGGCAAGCAACTAAGTTTGCCCGTACAACTGATACAAAAGGAAAACCCCAAAGCAAAATATAAACTAATATAACAATATAAATATGCAAACGTGTGTTTTCTATCCATAAATTCCGTTTGTTGTATACACGACTATAAACAAAAACTTTAATTATGAAATATTCTTTATCCTTTGTATTACAACCTGTTTTAGCAATTAGTTCTATTGTCTTGTACTAGGGTTTTAATTAAAATTATTTATACGCCTGTACAATAACCAGAATTAAATATAAATACTCCCGTATTTTTATAACTATTTAAAATGAAAAGTACCTAAATCATTTTATAACTTTTTTTTCTCTATATTGATGAATGTTTTCAAATGGTACTGAAAAATGATGTCATCAGCGAAATGCAGTGCTTTAAAACGCAATCCACAACCAAAAAAACCTCATTTATTACGCTGTCAAGCAGGGTAGATGACAAATCGAACTAGTCTAAAAACTAAATCGATATAATTATTGCAGCAAGAGATGATAAAACAAAACGTACTGAAATGTAATTCAAAGTACTCTTTTTTTATCTGTTATATAAAGGATTGAATTTGGTATTGTGCATATATTTCGTTGTCAATCGAAAGCGTGGGAGCTGCTCGCATAAATCTTGCACTGCGTAGGTCTACAAAATAAATAGGAAGGTCGACTTTTTTTTTCGTTTACATTAGACTTTTTTTTCAGTTCAAACTTTTATAGAAAACGTCTGGAAAAACCTTTTTTTCGTTTTGAATCTTAATACCCTACTGTAATGTACTTTATTGTAGTTGTAACGAAAGAAAGTTGATGATTAACATGGAGTGAAGAGGAATGGAAATAACTAAAGTACAAAACTTTTTCTAACGATATTCATTCATGTCAGAATGAAATCGACACGTATAACTGATAATCCGATTTCATATTTAATTCATTACAGACATGTCGTTTAGATTATTTAGCGTTACATTTAACTCTATGCTATGATAACATCAATGATGTTAGCTTTCTAAATTTCTTCTGTGAACAAATCTTCTTTGTTAATCAAGATCGAACTGGTCATTATTACCAAAAGTTTATAATTTTTGTTCCGTAAAGGATACAAAATTGATGGCACCGAAACTTGCATCTTAGGCTTCTACTTATCATAACATTTCAGTTATTTCGTATGTTCAAACTCTCGCATGTAAGAGATTGGAGCGCAGTTAGCAGTAGAATAAAAATGTAGTTACGTAAGACCACTGCTAAAGCCTAAGGTCACAAGTTCCAGATGAAATACTCTAGTTTAAGCGAATTTTAAGACCCAGAGAAAAATATCCGTGCGGTAAAGAAACTGAATCAAGAAGTCTGCAAAGACTGGCAGGGAAGTAAGAAGAAAGAAGACCTAAAAGCCAATAATGATTAATTATGCTAATGGATAAAACACCTTAAGATAAGATGGGTATGGTCTGAGCTTGTTGCCCGTACGTCAACTTTACTACAATGATGTTTAAATCCCTCTCAAATCTATTCAGAAGATAAAAAAGAAAGATAGCCAGCAGGGGAAGACAGATGTTCAAGATGCGTTTAGTGCACTCGATAGTGCCCGTCTAAAAGGCTAGTCAGGAAGATTGGGACTTGACTTTTCGAGTGATTATCGAAACCAAACGTTGTATGGACGGTTAAATTAAATTTTTGAAAAGTATAACGTCTTTCTAACACTGTTAACTTTAGTAGGGTATTGCCTGATACTAGGCTACGTGCCAAATGAGTAAACATATTTGAAAGGAGTGTACGACATTCATACACCTAACCAAAATCTTCTAGGTCGATGATCCTGGCTTTGTTCTTTCTCAAATCGCTAAAGAAATCGACAGAAAGACATATACATACAAAGAGGGTTACACCAAATCGCCCACTTCACATCAATGTACTTACCAAGCAAAGACAAACTAGTCAGAAAAACAAAGAAACCGTTCAGGTATTAATGAATTGCACTACGGGTCTTTTTGATATAGAAAGTGTGATTGATATTACATACTTGAACTCTAAAAGAGTAAAGGGAGGCAAAGGAGTTCATCTCACCTTCTAAAAGTGCAGTCTATACACGATAAAATCTCTCACCATTGCACTGTTATAGTATTAATGAATCAAGATTGGTTACTGTCAGCTACTCCATAGATGCAACCAACATTACAACAAACAATCTTGGTGGATTGCATCAAAAACAATGAGAAAAGACTGTTGGTAAATTCGATGAAGACCCTCCCCTTACAGCTTACCCGAACAAAGTCCGACATGTCTCGATTGCTTTTTGCAAGATTTTATATCATTGCTGTCTAAACTCAGTTTTAGTAGAATGATACCTAATATTTAAAAACTCCAATAAGTGTAAAATCAAAAACCTTGGTGTTCTTAACAGCAAGATGCCTACGCTTTTCTGAAAAGCACACATCTGGAAACTGTCACTTACACCTTAAGTGTAATTCATTAAAATGTTCACAATAGAAAGATGCTAAAACTACACTTATAGCATTCCAAAATAAAGCTAATGGGACGCTTTCACAAACTAAACTAGAAATTACTTGCACACTCACGCGTTTAGCACAAAGCTAAAACTAAAGAAAATTAAACTTGAAAGAAGTAAACACAACTTTCAATCAAATCTAGCAACTTCTGAACATAACATCTTCCATAATGTACCCCGGCTCACGTTAGTAGCATATTATGTAAACTAGAAAGCAACCCTGAATTCAGCCCCTGCTGAATGTAAACTTAACTAACCAACCTTTAAACTCAAAAGAAACGTATACTTAGCTCTCTTAATGAATATAACATTAGCTAAAACGAACATCAAACTATACTAAAGGTAAACACAGACTATTTCACTCGAAGTTCAGTTCTTGTAAATATAAATTAATGATAAAATCAATCGGCAAAGCCACACCTAAACAAAACCAGCATAAAGCTTAACAGAACTCAAAAGAAGACAACAAATTCAAGTCAGGAGTTAACCAGAATTCCATAATAAAATATTTAACTCAAACTAGACTTCAAAAAGGTTTAATCTGCAAATGAATGAATTACAAGAAACCAACTAGAATAAACAAATAAAACAAAAGCCTATGAAGTGATTCCAACATGCCCATACAATCAAAAAAACAGAGAGCTTAACAACCAATCTGACAGTAGGCAACTTGAAAAGCTTACAAAAGAGAACTGTGCTGTTCGGTCCTGTTTTGGAGCTGTTTCCGAAAAGCGTTGACAAGATGATACTACAGCAGTTAGATTTACAGATTATTCACAAAAAAGGCAAGAACTTGTACAGATGGATGTAGAGCATAGACAGTTAACGCGTGATGGCTATTGGTCAAGTTAATGTCAAACTGACAAATAAACTTCAAAAAAGGTTTCAACGTAAGGCAGTGGCTGAGAAAAGATTTAAAAAGGTTTTGTTGCAAACAAGCGAGGATAATTCAAGTGGGTTGTAACTTTTTTTCTCTTCTCAAGATTTGACGGAGTCAGAGCTTTTCTCTTCAGGTTCTTCAACTGCTGATTTTTTTGCGTTTACCACACCTCTGACCGTAAGCAGAACTTTTTCTATCGTGGATAAATCCACAACGGCTGCAACGTTTTTTTTTCTTTCACCCTTAGACTCTGTACCAGCAAAAGATTGTGTCGAGGTAGACTGATCTTGATGCAAATGAACTGGCCAGCCTGCTTCTTGTTTTGGGCCAATGTCTTGTATCAGCACCATTGAGATTTTTCTTGCGCGAATGGACGCGTTGAGTTTCAGCGTCGAAGTAATCGTTGTAAGGTTTTTAATTATAAGCTTCTGTTTGTTCAGCCGTCTTGCATACTTCGATAGCTTTTTGTAATTTAAACCCGATTCACGTAATAAACCATCTTTTAACCGTTTGTCTCTAATGCCACACACTGTTTGGTCAGTTATGAGACAATTTTTCAATGTTGAAAATTCATAATTTGCAGCAACTTTACGCATGGCTTTTAAAAACTGATCAAATGCTTCACCCGGTAATTGCACCCGCGTGTTAAATTTATCATAACATTTACTCACCATAATCAAATAATTAATTACCTTATAAGAGGGAATCAAGGTGGGGGTCAAGTTAGTGATTTTTCACTTTTTGAAAACGAAAAATCGGAATAAGTCGAGAACGGGTGGGTCGCTTTCGGCCAAACTTGAAGCATAAGGCCCTACAACTACATTCTGTGCACGGAGCAAACTCTGTAACACCTAGCGGCGAAAATGAACAGAATCGATTGGGGCTTTATAAGCAAGTCTAGCGACCTGGGACCAAGTGCATTGTGTTGTAGATTCTCTAAAGAGTGCTTTGCCCTAGGAAATTTTAAATTTAGGCCCATATTCGTCCGTGAGGGTTGATGGTAGTGGGGGTTTTTTCAAGGTATCAAAACAGCGTTGGTGAATAACGGTGTGCTTTATTATCCGCTTTAGAGGCCGTTAAAGCCGTTTCTATACTTGCTGGAATTTGGTGGTTAGAGGACGCAACAGGTGAACCTCAAACTAGCTTCTAGTTCAGAAACCATAATAGTTATAGGCATATGGTTTTCTCCGTGCGACGTGCATTTGTGAGTATTATCGGTCAGTGGAAATAAATTCCAGGTTATAAACGAACAAATCCAGAATCTTTTCGAAAAACCTTTTAGGCTTTTTGCAAGTTTTGTAACCCACACCAAAACAGTCCTGATGATCCGATCAACATAATATTCGAGGTCCGTGTCCTACCTACTCGAAAAAACCCGACTAGATTCGGTTAATATCACGCTTTTTCCACGGCACACCGGAATGTACACTTAAAGAGTAAGTAACTAGGTGAACTTTGTGCCGATCAAACAGGATTTTTTTCTAAATAAAGAGAATGATCGAGACAACAAACCTAGGTGGATGCCAACACCTTTTGCCCGTTTCTGGGGTTGACTAGAAGAAAGAAATGAAATCTGTTTTCTTTTGAACTTTTTTGGAACAGTTATATGAGGTCCTAGACAAACATACATTTTACATTTTAATGCGCCGCCGTGGAATGGGAAACGAAAAAGGCCCAGTGCACTTTTTTCTTACGAGTTCATCGTTTAGGTTAAAAATGCAAAAAAAAAACCGAAAACGATGCCAATACAGCCCTGGCACAGGCACTCTTCGAGGTAGAGAGACTAACCTTCTGCTGCAAATGTACTTTAGTGGCCTATACGTGATTCTGTTAGCAAATTCCAATTGATTCCAAAAAGACACTTGAAACCGAAGGGGGTGCCCTTACCTTTTCATCCCTTCTAGCACCGTTATTCATCGGTAATTAATGCTGAGATTTGGCATGTACCTGTACCAAATATTTGTAAATCCTGCTTCCAGCTTCAGTTAAAATGGCCAAAGAAACTTTGGAGATAGGAAATTCTGGAATTTCTTGTGAATTCCTTACTTTTGTTTTTTGTCATTCGTATCGGAACGGTACGTACCATCGACTCGAAGCTTTAACCATCTTAGAACGAAGGTAAAAATACTTAAAGTGTACGTGTGATTCGGATTTGATGGTATAACCTAGCAAAGTTGGTGCACATAGGTATGCGGTCGGGTAGTCGATAAATGCGTTGCAGGGTGATATATTGCAGCTCTCATTACTTATCATAAGTATAATATTAATAAACTAAATAATTATAATAAATTTGATGCTTTATTAAGTTATGAGCATACTTATTAAGCATTACAGAAATCAGTTGTCCCGAATCCAGTGGCGTCGACATTCTCATACAGATTCATTATCTTAAGTTCACATTGTAAAAGTAAGTATCTACATAGAGTGCAGTACAATCTCTATTTCATTTATTTGTGTGTCATTCGAACCTGTGGTTCGACCGTGGCTAACATCTCGCCTATTGACTTAGATACGAAGATTAGCTGTGAAGTCTTCAATTCAAAACTAGGTCACCGACATTCTACTACAGCTGACGCCCTCTGAATATCGAAACCCCTAAGATTACCGTATTAACATATTGTTGTTGTTTATCGCTTGCTCTAATCTCTCTTAGCTCACGACCCGTCTTCGACTGTATAAAGGCTAGCGTTGCAGGTGATATACCAATTTTATATAATAATAATAATAATAATAATAATCTTTAATTAGCATTGCTATTTGTATACATATCAATACAGACAAAACACATTTAAATATATATAGATAATAAAGATAAAATATAAAATATAGTAACACATAAACATATAAAACAAATATAGTACAGTACACCTTAAAACATGTCAAATTAATAAAATATATATTATATGCATAAATAGATGTAAATATAAAATTAGATGTAAATCAATAAAATCTTGTAAATATAATAACACTTCGAATCGTAGTATATTAAACATTAAAAAGGTAGCACTCAAAGCATATCACAGTCTATGTTTTTGATGTCATTTCTAAACTGTTTAACATTGGGTGCATTTTGTGTGGCATCTGGCAACCTATTAAATATCTGAATTCCTGTTTCAAAAATTGATTTACATGTAATTTTGTTGCTAACATATGCTATTCAATATTCTGTAGCCGTTCTAGTTCCGTACTGATGTATTTCATTATTTTGTATAAAAAGGTCATTGAAATATGTCGGTGCTTTTTTTAAATAACTTTATAAATAAAAATTAGAAGATTTTGAATAATTCTTCGTTTTACTGGTACGAAATTCAAAGCATTATGTAAGTATTCAATTGGGGTATATCTATTAGATCTTGTAATGACACGCATTCCGCGATTTTGTAGACAGAGCTACAATAATCGAAATGCGGTTGTACGATGGTATTATAAATTGTTGTAGTAGCCCAGCAAGATAAATTTTTCCTCAGTCACGCTAAAAAATTTATTTTCTTGGCAACTTGTTTTAATACATATTCGATGTATTCGTTGAATTTTAATTGTCTATCAAAGATTACGCCTAAATATTTAAATTCGTTGACTAATTCAATTTTTGTATTTTCAATTTCTATATCAATCTTAATGTTTTTTATTCTCTGAAAAATATTTTTAGATGCAATGACCATACTTTACTTTTGCTACTGTTTATCTTTAATTTGTTTATCGTTAACCATGCCGATATTTTTCCAAGACCGTGATTAATTGTTTTTACCAATTCTTGAACGTTGCTCCCGGATATAGATAATAATGTATCATCGGCGAACATATTTAGTTTCGACTCTAGATTAATTTTATCAATATCATTAATGTATATTATAAATAGTAAAGGTCCTAAAACAGTGCCCTGTGGTACTCCATGAGAGCATTCAGCAAGGTTAGATGTTTGCGAATTAAATTTTTTAAATTGAAATCGGTTAGCTAGATAATCTATAAACCACCGTAAAACCACTCCTTTAATTCCATAATAAGACATTTTTTCAATTAAAATAGCTCTGTCGATGGTTTCAAAGGCTCGACACAGGTCTACAAAAACAGCAATGGTCACATTGTCGTTATCTAGTTGACGTTTCCATTCTGTTATAACTAATTGTAGTGCAGTTTCACAGGAGTGTCCCGATCTAAATCCCGATTGCGTTGGGATAAACAGTTCAAAATCCTCAAAATACTTAATAAGTTGCCGATGCACCACCT
>VTPC01000596.1:15506-38084 GCA_011009095.1 Ignelater luminosus
AATTCCGTAAAAAAGTGAATTTACGGAGATACTACCTTAAAGGTAAATTGACATTGGCTTCGGTTGTTTAAGAAATTCAATTTTTCTTAGCGTTATCGGTTGTACTCTACCATGATTTATTGAACGACAACCATCTTGTGTGTATAATACATACAACAACTTGAATCTGACACTTAACGTTCACTTATTACCAACTTATTATTCCCTAACATTTACGATATAGTTAATTTGTCATTTGGAATACTGCGCGCCTCACTGTTTAAAACTCGCCGATCTAAGCTCTAAAAGATTTAAAACAGAAATCTTTACGTTAAGAATTACTCGTTTCCCATTCTATGGTTTGAATCTGGAAATGGGTTCAAAGAAACGTGTGTTATTGCGCTGTGAAGGAAAACAAGGATTTAACAGAATGACGTGCAATCTATGTTGAGATCACTCAAATTTAAAACGTTGACGTTGAGTATATTTTGAGAATCTAGTGTGTTCAAAAAGAATTCCTACGCGGTGTTTGCCCTGAAATACTAAGCGACAGATATATTGTTTGAATTCTATTTATAAAATTTGAAATTGGTTGTTATGATTAAAGTTCAGATTTTATGCAAAATAGAGATTCCTGCATTTTTTGCATATCCTACCTGTGTTTTTGTATCTTTTGTATATTTTAATGCGATGTACATATTTGTTTATATTTTATTACTTTTGGAGTAATTTTTTGCATACAAATTAGAGCTATAGTTATAATCACTGAAAATGCAACGAGGCTCCGTGTTAAAATAAAATCTTCCCAACTTTCAGATTATAACAAATACACTTTACGATAATTATGAAAAAGTAAGGATACTCACTTTTTAAGAAATCGGTGCAGCATAGACTGTTGCCTTTATACACGCTAGAATAAAAAACTAAAGAAAACTGCAATCGCTAGCAATACATTAAGTGACATTCCGAATGTGTAAAAAGTACACAGAGAATAGCCTAAAGCTGTTAGGCAATATGTACTTTTTGTCGCGAAAGCTTTTTGTTAAAAATAGAAAGAGCCTTTTGTAAATTTGTCTAGCGCTCTTTATTTTCCTTTACAAAAAACGATGTATGTTATTAGTACTGAAGCAATTGATTTAAAAACAAAGACAGAGAAGAAATAAAAGCAAAGCATTTACTGTTGACTAGTGTAAATTTTCGTAATAATTCAACTGCAGTTGGAAACTAAGGACGTGATACGTTTTATTATGTCATATGAAGGTTGTAATATTTTCCTAGTTTTCCGTGTCGCTTGCAAAATAAATCTCATCACCTTTTATATGATTTCTACTCCCTTTTATGCAACCCATTTGGATGACAGCACAAACTCAAACCATACTAGGAAATTTTCATTTTTTTTCCGTTTATTGCAGTCCCATTCAAACGGAAATCGTTCAGGTTTCTGTCGTTTTCATTAACTAGTAGCTGTTTTTTAGAAGTGAAAAATTTATGGACTGAAGGGTTTCCATATATCATAATTCCATGCTGCTTGTTGATATATTCGAGCGCAAGAACGTCATTTACGTGGAAGCCCTACATAATTCAGTTCTCAAAAAAAAAGATCGATTAGGTTATAATAGGTACATCCTCTAAACATTTATAATAGGATATGGTATTGGTGAATTTGTTGTCAACTCGACTATTATACAGGGTGTTTGGTTCACTCCTGTATATTCGAAAGGGGGTGATAGAAGTCATGATTTGGAACTTATTTAACCTAATATACTATTATACAAAGTGTCACGGTTTTTGAGATATTGCCATTTTTCATAATTATACCCAATTGGACGTATTTCCCCATTTAAATGTGAACATCACACTATTGGAGACTTAATTTGAAGGTAATAATAATTTTATAATCGTTCATAGCTACTCTATCAGTATTAGTCATTTCCATCCCCTTCTATGAGTGATTAAACAAACTAGATCCAAAGAAAATTAAAAAAATTATGATTCTAAAATTTAATTTCTCTCTTAACAAATTATTGTTTAAGGATTTTATGTTTGTTCGGATCATAAAACTGTCACCTTGCCTAGTTCAGGGCAAGATTTATTATTGCATTTGGTCAGATAGCCAGCAGGGTAATGCCCGAGGTTTCTAGCCGATTTTACCCCATCCTCTCGCTGTCTTCATTGGTGCTTCTTATATCGCGAGTTCTGGAAGACCAATGAGATGCCTGACCAACCTCTTGGGAGTTGGAGAATTGTCACTCCGAACGACAGTTTGGAGATAGCTTTGGTAAGTGTTGCCGAGTAAAACACGCGCACTCCGCGTTTTTCTTGTATGAGTGGCTTGGACTTAAGAAACTCACGAGTCCCGGGATCTCTTCAAGTGTTTGAGAAGCATCTGCATAACTTTCATATATATATCCTGAGTGAACACGTCGTGAATTAATTCTGTCATCGTCAAATAAATATCCTGACAATCGCTAGATTTACCAGATGTGTCGCTCTAGTGTTAGTTGGCTGAATGAACTTTCGTCTTATTGACGAATTAACTAAACTATTCTCACACCAAACTCTTAATAGTTATATCTTCCCGGCTCTCATATCGTTACCCCTGCATTCCGAAAAAAACCTGTTTTGTTACAACGTTCCCTGTGTTTATACACTTCCGTCAAGTCAAGTCAAGCATTTTAAAAGCGAGAAAGATTACACCGCCGTCAAATATATTTACCTACAGTTCTGGTATGTACGTGAAATCGTCGCTTCGTCACTAAAAATGTTCTGTGTTGGTTTATAAAAAGCTTTGTGTGAACCAGTGTGAAGTGAAGTGGTTGTGAATTGTATCACAAACTTGGATACCTTTTGGATTAGTTCCTGTGTCACAGTAAATAATTTTACTATTAAATCTGTATCTTGTGAAAGAGCTAACGTTGGCACATATCGTTTCGCAACCGTGAACTTGGTTGTTTAGCAATGTGAATTTTCTCCGACTCGTCACCATTTCGCTTTGGTTGAAAATAGATTAAGAATTTCGTTGTTGTAACGTCATTTCACATTAGTGAAACGCTTTGTAATAGTATATTACCTAGTTGAAATCTGCTATTTGTTACATTATTAACGTAAACGTTAAATAATTGCAATCTATCGTTTTTGCCAGGTTAATAACGTACAGATTACATAATCAAAATTTACATTTTAATATTTGTTTTATTGACTTAAACTTGAGAGGTTCTTTAGACCTAGCTTTTGATATTAACAACTTTGCAAATTTTTCCTTTCTTAAAACTATATTTAAAAACTTAACTGGATCCAAACCTAGTTAAGGAAACATCTGGAGATAACGACCTCGTTATTTTATGTGTACTTCTTTCACAAGCGATTGCTATTTAATATCCACCAACGTTCTGTGTTATCAATGTTTTGTTTATGCATTCATGATGTCAGGCGCTCTGTGTATGACGCCTGTCCGTTAGTTCGTGTATGTTAAATAATTATTCTGGCCAATGTTTATTGTTTATCTGTTTGTTTTGTATATTTACACATTTTCTTTTCTTTGTATTTGTTTATGTTAACAATTTTTTTTATATAGCGTAACTCGAGACCGCTGTACTCTGTTTGTTTGTTTCAATTTGTGAGTAGGCTAATAGATTTTGTTATTTTACCTTCTGACTTTTTTTTGCAGGGAGCGTACAAATAGATTGTTTCAGAGATCAGCTGTTTTGGAGCCGGTAAACGACGATCTTTACATACATACACAACGTTAGTTTAATCCCCTACTGGAAACGTAAGGATCTTTATAGTGAGCAGTACAATGTCGTTTCTTTCTATTTGTGTAATGTTCGAACCTGAAAAGCTTCTCGTATAGTGACCTAGATACGGAGATCAGCTGCAGTATCTCCCCGTCGAAAATAGGTCAACGACATTCTTCTGCGGCAGGCGTCCTCTCGATTCTGAATTTCTTCAAGATTCTCGTACATGCACTACCACCTACCACCGGCACTAGGCTCTCATCGCCCACGACTCGTCTCCGGCCATTTAGAGTTAGTTCAAAATTGGCATATCTGTTAATACTATGATGCGTATACCGAAAGGGTCTCTAAACCCGTAATTGCACGTAACAAAGTGTGCACCGTAGAAAAGGCATTTAACCGCCAAAATGTTCAAGTTTCAGCTAAATTGTACAAAAACGTCCCAGAAAATGCACAAAACGTCATGAGAACGCAAAGGCCATCGATAGTCACGGTCTGGTGAGGCCTTTCTTACGAGGGGATGATGGAAATTCACTTTTTCAACATTGTAACTGTCACTTTTTGCTACCATTCTATGTGGTTGCTTACTCTGGACTTTCAGGTGTTTTTGAATTTTTTTATAGTTTCCTTTTTTATTATTATTTATTAGTTTAGCACAACTACATCCTTTAGGTTTTGAAAAACTTTTTCTTTTAATCTTGTAGGGTTAACGAATTTTTTCACTTAATTATTGTTGCTAGCGAGAAGCAGCGCATTTCTTCCGTCTTTTAACTTTATTTTGCCGCTTTGGAATCTGACAGTCAAAACCTGTTTCCTGGTAAAGGGATTTTTGTTAGAGGAGACGGAAAGATTAAATCTGGGCGCGTGCTAAGTCGGTATTTTGAGCAGGATGCGGCCGCTATGTATTATTGCCGGTAAGTTGCTAATTTTATAGGTGCGACAAGCTTCAGCTTTGTGAGGGTAAGTAAAGTGTGTAATTGTTTGATCCTATTTAGCTTTATCCAGAGGCTGGAATTTTGTGAAACTACAATAATTGTTCTCGCTGTCATCTGAGGACTCGAAGTCGAGCTCCAGCGTTGCTGTGTGAATTTGGGATCATCATCTGCAAGCCTAGGAGATTGACCGACGATTTAGCTGTTCCGAGGGTGCACTAGTTGACCTCTTCTAACCTGCTCGAAGCTGTAGAAATCTTTGTGGAAAACTTGTGATAGAAAAAACCCGTAAGGACTTATCGAATTTTTTTCTTTGTATAAATTTTAATTACGTTGAAAAAGAGAAATTTAATCACAAAGATGCGTTTTAATGATTTGGTAAAATACAGATTTTGTGCTCCTTCAGATTAATGTTTTGTTCAACTTTAGGAAGTGAGCGTTAAGTGAGTTTTTGCATTTGTTACAGAGTTTTTAATTTTTTGTACAATTGTGGAAAAATCTGTGATTTTTGAAATTATTATTAAAAACGTTATAACGATTTTTATTACAAACGTTCTTGTTTTCCATAAAAATGTAAATCCTATCAAGAACTGTTAACAATAAAAGTATCAAATGGTAGTTTGTCGAAGAGGTTTATTAGAGTACTATTCAAAAATAAAATCAGAAACGTACCATTCCATTTAGAGAAAATGCATGTGATGTCCTCACTCGGAAACTGATGACGCCACGAACATGCAAGGTAAGTCTCAAGGCCACTCTTGAGTTTAGCCGGCCTAGGAGCCTTCAGTCCTACTTAAACTAGAGTAAAATTGAAGTTAAAGTAACTCAAGGTTACGTTACAACATGAAGATGAAAACTAACACTAATTACTACATCCAGAAAATACCTTGAAAAGCTTGCCAAATTTCTATAGCAAACCTTCTTCAAAAATGGACATTGGGTTTTTCTACAAAACTCAGCTCCTTCCTACAAGACCAGAAAAAAAACCCGAGCTTTTTGTTTTGTTTCTGGTAGTGGCTCTTTCTTCAAATTGTGTCATGTTAAGATAGCAAATAGTGCAATTTGTCTTACTTTTTCGTTATTCTTGTCTATTTTTGTCTTTAGAGTATGAACATGAGAACATTTTATTTTCGACTCAAGTATCCTTGATAAAGCAACCAAAACTTCAACCACTTATTCCCTAAACCATCTTATTCTTATATTTTTTTTGATTTACTGTTATAAATAACAAATTAATTCACAACTGATATTCCTAAAAGATACTCCACTGCAAGTTTCCTGTACCATCTTTTCTCAAAGTTATAGCATAAGGTGACATCTGATCTAAAAGATCAATTCTTGCTTTTTCTTTGTTGTACGCCTTGACTACCTCTGGTTTCTCTTTTACTATACTTCTTTGCTTTCTACCGGTATTTCTGAAGAGGATAATAATAACTTCAGTATTATTGCTTCATTTTGATCTTCCCTAGCAACCATTCTTCTTTTTTTAGCTTGGTACATGTAACATCTTGAGGCATGTATTCTTTATTGCCTCTAAGTGTTCCAACCGTGTAAGTTTCTTTATTCAGAAGACACACAGTTAACTCATAACTAGTGTAGAGATTATTAGCATTGATTTAGTAAATTTTCTTAGAGTTTCAGACAAACTGTCTTTCCTAAGCCCACCGATTTGTCATAATCCTGCAATTTTTCAGAATTAATTTTGGTATTGCAAGTATATCCATTAGTTGCACAAAGTTTGAATACCTTAACACTATATTTGTGTGACTTATTCTGAATAAATCGGCGAAACACAAACCTGTCTCTCCAAGAAACTAATGTTTCGTCAACTACAAAATCTTCACCAGTAAAATATATTGGCTGAGATTTCTTATAGAGAATATCTATGAGGTCAAGACGATCTCCCGCCACAATCATAGAATTATCCACAAATGTATTAGGCGCAGCAACATTTTAAATCTGCTTCGTGACATTATTTTCGGAGCAATAAGGATTTCATAAATTATTTTGGTATTAAATCCATCCATAATACTAAACCAAGGAACTTTTTATTTCTTTTCTATTTATTCAGTCTATTATGACGAGACAGTCTTCTATTTTAAATTTTCTGCTAGGCATATTTGTTTATTCTACCATGACATCTACTACTTCGACATCAATAAACAAAAAAAAAATTGTTTCTTTTCTAATCCTGACTTGCCAGTAAATGGAAATATTTTATACTGACCTTCATATTCAATCCAATTAACTCACCCTGCATTATTTCTTTAAGTTCTTCTGTATTTCCCCTTTTTTCCTGTACTTTCATGTCTAGTAGATGCAATTCAATGTGCTCAATTGACTCTTCATCATCCGATACTTCAGAGAAACTCTATCCGAGATCTTTCGGGGAATCGTCAAAACCGAAACCTCTAACTTCATCAGAACCATCACTTTGTTCAAGAATATTGCGTAATAGGTGTTAATTGGGTTATTGCCACACTCGCGACGCTTCGGAAGCAGACTCTGCTTCTGTCCTCAGGCGTTTGCCCTAAGAAGGGCTGTTTGGTTTATTATTTTGCACCAAAACGCCTTCAAAATAATCTGAGACACCTACCTGATGCATTTTTAGTAATGCATGAAACAGGATGAACGATCAAGAAGCTTTTCCTTCAATAGTTCATAAAATTCATTTCCTTCAAAGGGGCAACAAAAGAGAGGCCTGTTTTATTGTTGTTATATAGTCGCACAATTCACACAAAAGATTTAGCTTTGGTAGACATGGCTCATGACAATGGGGTCATTGTATTGCGTTTCCCATCCTATTGTTCACACAAACTCCAGCCTTTAAATGTGAGTTTTATAAAGCCTCTGAGCAAATATTATAAAGACAAACTTCGCAAATAGCTGAGAAATAATCCTGGAAAGGTTGTGACTATGTTCCAGATCGCGATGTTATTTGGGGACGCTTACATGCTTGCTTCCAAGAAGCTAACGACAGTTATTGGTTTTCGGAAAACTGTAATATGGACTCTTGATAAAAACGTTTTTATACAGGCAGACTTTTTTACCTTCTGCTACTACTCATATTGCCCTTCCATTTACATCAAGAATGGGTGTGGTCTCTACACCAGGTTAACAAACATCTTCTCAGTCTGAACTGTAAAACTCTGCCACTCACTCAGCTATTGATGCCTCATCAAGCCCTCTACTTGTTTCAACACTAGCAGCTGCCACTGCTAGATTAGGAACGTCAAACTGCAGTTCATTTAAAACTTTCAGTGCAGAAAATAAAAAAAATATTGCCAGTTTCTAAAGTTGTCGAGAACAACAAATGGGCCTCGCGAAAAAGAGAGAAATCTGTCATATTGCCATCCTTTCCATACCAACAAGAGCTAGCAACAAGAACAAGATTAAACAACCTGCGAAAAAGCGGCTTGCTTTTCAAGGACACAACACCAAAAAAGAGCTTCCCCTCAAACTTAAGCTGCCATCAATACCTCGTACAAAACGGGCCAAGAAAGCTACTAAACCACTTTCATCGTTGAGTAAAAGTTAGGAGCCTGTAGAGGAAGATGAATATCTATGCTGCCACGATTATTCAAAAGAAGGATGGATTAGGTGTACATAATGCACAAAATGGGCTCACAACTCCTGCGCAATGGTCGAAGAAGAAGGTGAAGATACTGTCCACATTTGCGCATTTTGTGGAAATTAACAACTGAATTTTCAACTCAGTCATTGTTAAGCCATAGGTTAAGACTTTTTGAAGAAATTGATTTTTTTCTTTCGATTGAGAAATACTGGAATTTTTTAAGGGTTAAACAAATTTGTTGAATGGGTGCCCTACGCGCAGGGCAGAACAGGGCAAAATCTTATTTTCTTTTTCAAGTTAAGTATAATCAAGTGTTTCGAACATATCGCGTTTGTTGGACCTGTATTACGTTATTGAGTTGTTACTAAAAGAGTTTATGAATAAACCTTAATTAAAATTGCATTTTTTAATTTTTAAAAATAGTCAAACTTGAAGTATCCCATTTTGCCCCATGCTGCCCTACCTTTTTTTCTTCTTGATCTGCAGACTATCTACTTACACCTGTAGTTGCACAATAATCTTCCCATCTTTTGGCAAAAGTTTTAAAAACATTTCTATGATATACATTAACTAACTCAGTTTGAATCACCTTGTATAATAAGAGATTCTCAATGTTAATAACTAAAGGTCTCTTGTTCCCTATCTTCAGTCTACTTATGCGAGAGGTTTTTAAAGTTTGTGTGTTTTTTGCACAACCTCTACGCCCTTCCTTTGGCTGTAGGCCAATTTTGGTCGGACGTCGGACGGTCTAGTAACCTCGCGCTATAGCGTTCCCTTTTTTTCTTTTAACTCTCTTGGAGTAGAATTTTTATTTTTCCCTTTTCATTAACCTCCTCAAGAGAGCTAAATGCAAGAGCGGGCCAGGTTTCGCTCTCTATTAACCCTATTAAAAAAATAAAGATAAGTTGCAGGCTTCGTGCTTTATTAATCACTTGAATGGAGTTACTTACGAATGTGAGTCACTTTGAGCTCTTCATTAACCTTCTGCAGCAAGCTAGATACAAACACGAATAAAGCTTTCTTTTTTCTCTACTTCTACTACGTTGCTTAGTAATTATCAGAAATCCTACTACTTAATACATTAAAAGATTTGTTTCAAACAAATAGTTAAAATTTCTTTGTACCAGATTTTCAGTCTACTTACTGGTTTAAGTGCGGATTTCCAATAACATCAAGTCTTTAATATTCGTAGGCGAGGTTGTGAATTTGGTTATAAATTGAAGAAGAAACATTTTATAAGATAAACAATTTAAAGCTCGCAGAGAAATTTTGCTTTAAGTCAATAACTGCCTAACTCAAAACATTTCAATGTAAAATTTGTTTTATTTTAAGATTAAATTAGATTCCTAAAATGACTATTTAATAACGAATTTATTGTTGACTTAAATTTTTAAATTGTTACTTTAATTTACTAAGAGATTTCCTCGTACAAACAATTTATTTAGAGATTTCGCTCTATTCATAAATCCATTTGTTTCTTTACGAGTTTACTGATTTAGTTATAAGATTGTTTTAAAGTTTGTTTTTATGTGTCTGTCTGTTTATGTACCTTTTTGTCATCTTAAGTAATAAAACAAACTTAAAAGTTAAACTTTTTCTTTGTGTAACAATTATTGCATGAATAATTAAACTTCAATTTAGCTAAATTTATTGCTTTTTATTCTGAATTATCCATTGTACACACATACGATCATTGATGCATAGCATGTAAATAATGTTAACGATGTTTTCATGTCTTGCCGGTAGCGCTAAGATTGAACCAGAATAGGCACGGCTATTCTACTAGTAGGAAATACGTTTTACAATATTAAAAGAAATTGAGGACAATAAAATATATTTTTGAAAGGCCTTGAACTCCTTATTAGAAAACAGTTTTCATTTTGTCCTAATTATTTAAAATGTTCTTACTGAATTAAATAATTTATTTCGTTGAACAAAAAATAGTTTAAACTTATAACATGTCTGTCCTCGTCCTAACCTTTAGTCTAGAAATCTTAATGTATATGGCTATTACTTAAGCAACAACGGATGTTTTTGAAAACCCTTGGTTGAGAATATTTTATTATCTTTCACATTTTCAGTGAAACGTAATAAGTTGGAAAGAATTAAGTATGTGAACAATTTTTATATAACAAGAAGAATAAGGCAAGGGCGTAGATGTAAAATTGAAATACATTGACCTAAATCTCATGTTGTTAAATTAAAAAATTCTTTATTTGTAATTCTGAATAAGCTACATGCAAAAGCTTAGAGTATATCTGCATGAACTGGAATATTATTCTTGTTATTTACAGTCGACAAAATAGTAGCCCAAGGTAGATTTTAAAATCTACATTAATATTTGAGAATTATTATTTCATATTCTTTCCATTTGCTTTATTTAGATATAAAACATTTTAAAATATCTCTTTTTGTTTTGTACACATTACGTTCTTTTAGATGAACTTGGCAGTTAAAAGCCTTAATAAAAATAATCCGATAGGTTCAGAAAAGCATAAAATAAATGTAATGGGGTGGTATTAATCCGACAATAATGAAAACAAAATGGCTGCAGGCTACCTTACGCAAGAACAAGTATGTTATTTACTTTTGAAATTTTAATAACAAGAATATTTATTATTCTCTTAAAATACATCATAATCTGATTTTTCGTTTCTGGTTTTCCTGGAAATATTCATACTATTTAGTTATAAGATGGAAAAATAAACAATAGAAACAATAAGTTGTATAAAATGGAGCAGTAGAACAGTGCATGTAATATATAATGTAAATAAACTTGAACATGTGTGCTTTACAGGCGTCTGATTGAGTAACAAATTTAATTAATATCCTTTGATATAGAAGCTCGAGTAATTTATTAGTTAAAAGTGTCCCTTTCCATAAAGGGTTATCATTAGCTGATGATTAGAGCACTTGTATATGCAAATTGTTGTTAATTAATCCTATGTGACAAAATCATCGACACCGGTGATATATCGAGTTGAACTGAATCAAGGGTAATTTTAATTTGAAAGGTATACTTAAAAAAATGTCAAATTGTGTGTGGATAACATGCGGCCTAAAACACTTCAATTACTCCTGTTGATATCTAGACATAATTCACATAATTAATTCTTAACCGCTGGAAAAGGTTGTTGAGAGTCAAATCATTAGACTTTGGGCGTCTGCACTTTTAAGCCCTTTACTGGTGTAGTTTAATGTAAATAATTGCGGTAATGTATAAAGCAAATGCACAGAAAGATATCTCTTATAGTCTGTCCTTTTTCTATACAACTCTAAAGGTTTAAAATGGATACGATCATCTATGGTTTAGGCTCTAATCGCAATAAACAAAAAAAAACAAATTGGAAAACCATAAAGTCTACCCCATCAATTTTATCTCTTAATAAATATTAAAAACAAAGTGCCTAAAGGTTTGGAAAAAATACAATTTTAATTATAACGTTCATCATCATCCACACATAACGGTGCTGGAGAGGATGAATGAGAAATCAGCTCCCCCTGGTGTACATTATTGTGAATTCATATTTACTGTCTGAATTCTTTGTAAAATGATTTTAAATTCTGCCTTATTGTATTTATTTTTATTCTAAGATGCTTTTTAACCTGTCAGATACTATAAAATGTATTGCTTACGTTGCACACTGATTTACGGAAGGGCAAAAGCCATTTTTTTTTGAAGTTCGATATACCAACACTTTTAAGTATGGTTTAATATGAGAGCATTAGGTGGATATTCTCAACTAGAATTTTTACTTGGATCCGTTTTTCTATCACAAAAATATGACATCATAGTCAAGTATTGAATAAAACTCTTTTTCAAGTAAAAACAATCGTACAATGTTGAAGGGCGATTAGTTAATTCAATCTAATAACTTTCTACTTTGTTAATGTAACTAATTAGGTACTAAAATGCAATAATAGATCATTTGTAAAGTTTCTAATTATATTGTAGAGACCATTTAAAAATAAAGTACTTTTCATCTATATCTTTAAAGTTAATTGGTCATAACGTATTGTGCCACAGCGACCCTCAAGGCAAAATAAGGTGCAAATGATGCTTTGAACCCCTAATTACATAAACAAATAGATTTCAGCTGCGGTAACCTGCGGCTTTGGTTAAACGAACTATTGAACTAATGATCTTTGATTTTCTTCGAAATTCACTTACTATTTGCAACGAAGTTAATAAATCATAATGAGAGTAATTAACCAATCGATTTTTCTATATAAAAAGGGTTGTTTATATTTCTTTGTTTACAAGTCATCAGTTTTTTGAGAAGGTGACACTGTATTGTTAAAATCTTGGCAAGTTTTAGTATAACTTATCGAGGATTAGTTGACATTCTATCGAGTAATCGCAAAGTGCATAAATGTCTCGAAACATAAAATGTAGCTATCCAGAAGTAACAGAGACAGGGATAGAAGAAATATATCATAAACTGAGTAAACATTTTCTAGCAAACTTTGGACGAAGGTGGCAAGCTGCATCGCGAAACAAGAAAACTTTCTTGTCGAAGAATGCAGAGTGGCTTGCTGAGATATTTAAAATTACTTCAAGTTCCACGAAAATTGTTCCGGAAAATAAACCAACACCTTTAAAACGTCTCCGATATGGACGACCAGAAAAGTCATTTGAAAAATGCTGTAATCGAATAAAACGACAAAAATTTAAAAGTTTGTGTGACAAAGTTTCTGAGGAAATTATTACTGCAGCCGCTAATAAGATTCGGGATAAATCACCAAGTTGTTCTCAGTTTAGTGCGAAAAAGGTTTTGGCTTTAATTCTGGATGCCTCTCTATCAAAGTTCCAGTATGAAGTAATTAGAAAAGTAACCAAAGCAGTGGGTTGTAATATTTTCCCATCGCACTATAAAGTGTTGAACTCAAAAAATGTAATGTTACCCTACGAATGTAGAGGTAACGGAAGGTTACGTCTGTGTAGGTTTGCAAGAATTGCTGGATAACACTACAGATAGGATTTTAAAAAGACCAAAGAGGAGCTTGCATTCATGGGTGAAAAAATAACTTTAGTGCCAAGATGGGGCTGTGATTATTCATTTGGTCATAGCAAATACAAACAGACTTTTGAAGACAAAAATGTTTTGGATGCGAGTATCTTCCTTACGTCCCTGGTTCCTCTTCGCCTACATCAAAAAGAAAATAAAACTATAGTGCACTGGAACAATACAAGACCTTCCTTGACGAGGTTTTGCAAGCCCATCCAATTTCAATACCGTGAAGAAACTGCTGAGAGCACGCAAAAGGAAATTGCAAGAATGGAGTCTGAAATTGCCAATCTCAACAATACCTTAATTCACATCAGTGATAAAACCTATAGAGTAAATCATGAACTTGAATCATGAAAGATTGCTCAAACAATTACCGGTACTACATTAAACGCAGTATGTTTTATCCGTAAGGCAAAACCATCGGATATGATTTAGATCTGGTGCGTAATAAACCAGACAACACAGATGCATCAAGGTAGGATTGCCACCTCTGCACACACCAATAAAATTCATGGAATGCCTTCTTCACATTGCCTATAATAAATCATTCGAAAGGTGAAGGACCAATACTGAAACAAGAAATGCCAAAGAAGAGACCAAAAAAGGATTCCGAACGAGTTCTTTAAGAAACTTGGACTCAAATCGACGTCATCAAACAATGCATGGGTACCACAAACGATGGAAATACATCAAGACGATTTTTTAATGATCCAGACGTTACAGCTGAAATAACAGGGGTAGACAAAAACTTAATTTATCGGTTTTCAATAATTCTGCAAGCAATAAACTCTGATGCTGAAATTGACGCTGAGAAATTTGGTAACTACTGCAATGAGACTGCCGTGTTGTACGTGAGTCTGTACAGCTGGTATAATATGCCAAACACAGTCCATTAAATCCTTCTACATGGCAGTAAAATAATAACAGCCGCTGCTTTGTCTATAGACATTTTATCGTAGGAAGCACAAGAAGCTCGGAATAAGGACTACCGTTGATACCGAAGAGATCACTCGCGCAAATGTTCTTGTGAATCTACAAACGAGAACATCGTGCATTTGCTTTTTGTTTCCTTTGATCTTCAGGTAAGTAGTTTAAGAGTAGAACCAAATAAAAGACACTTACCATTATATGAAGATGTAAAATCTTTACTAATGGAATTTGGCGATTAGATATTTAAGTCTATTATGTTATTTTAACGAGTTTTTATTTTATTGTTGTTAAGTACAACTTTAAAGAAGAAAGAAGATTTTTATTCTCAAACTTCTTATTATTCCCCTTCGTTTGGCGCTTTGAGTTTAATCTTGTGGGAGTATTAAACTTATTCTAGTCGAGTTACGTATTACAAACAGATGGTTAGGATGTTTCTTGAATCTAGTGGTGTCAAGACCAAACTTCGGCAGCTGCAAGTCTCCGAAAATTTATGTAACAGAATTAAATTACTTGTTCAACTTTGTTTTTGTGTGTAAACAAATTAATAATTTACGTCAATAAGATTCTGATTAACAACAAAAGAAAATCAAACATTTCAATATAAGTTTGTTACAAAGTCAAACAATTCTATCATAGCTAACCTTTTTATTTAACTGTATATTCAAACTATTGTTAATTGAAATTTCATTTCATTACGTTTTAACACAATGGATAAAATGTAATCAAACTTGCAAAGTTATGTAGATGCTACTAAATGATATTAAATTTCTATATAGTATACTGATACAATTAAACTTTAGATAAACGTTATAAGACAATGAACATCGCTTTCGTAGTAGGTTATCTGCAGCCGCAATATAATTTAATGAAAATGTAATTTTAAAATGATTTCATATTTAACTTTTTTCTCAATAGACACAGCTTTCGTCTTTTTTAATATTTAACGTTGTCCTTCTATGTATAATAAAAAGAAGACTTCAAAAGTATTTGATCTCTCTGTGTGCTCTAGAAATTTAAAATGCATGTTGGATGAAACATGTTCTTCTATTCATGAAATCTTTTATGTAAATTAGGTATTTGTAACACTTTCACGTTTCAAATTCCGAAAAGTATAACCCAATATCAATCATAAATGATTGTCTTTTAGTAGTTTTTGCATATCAAAGTGTGATAAACTTTTGTTGGTGTATACACAACAGGGAACATCAAAAAACTGAAAAACTCATTTTTAAAGTAACAAGTTCTTCTAAAAACTCCTGTTGAATAAAAATGATGGAATAGCTACAGCTGTATTGTAGGACATAATTAATTTTATTTGCTTTGGTATAAAATTAGGAAAACCTTTCATTTTTAAAATTTATATTTTCTGTTTCGGTGTAGGTTGAATCTGGGAGACTGATTGAAGTTTACCTAGTACGTTGTTCTAAAGGGAGTAGGCCACTCAAGCGTTAGTATACCTATTTTATGGTGTAATGTGATATGTTTATGTCAGTGAACTGTAATTCACACAACAAATTTTAAATTCATTATAAGATTATTGCACTACCAGCTATCAATGGATTATTATGATTCAACGACTTAATAATTTATATTATTTATTGTAATAACAACTAACTGATTTTATTAGAAAGATTGGAAACAGAGAAATCGTTAGAAGAAATACAACAATCTAATAGCTACAGAATGAGGTTTTACAAATGTTTCCAATAGCAATGTCTAATTTTGAAATTGGACATTATAAGGCTTATCCTAAAACAAAATGTTATAACAAATCCGAATAATAGCATGCATCTAAAAACTAAGAAAATGAATAAGTTAGAAAACTCAACTAATTAAATTGCATTTGTAAACTAAAATTAAAAGAATTAATGTTTTATTTATCAAATTTTCTCATCTGGAACAGTTAAAATTGAAATTAAATAAAGGGTTTTCCAATAAGAGGTGTTATTTTGATATTCAAAGAAAAGTGCCATTTTTTAATATAAATGATCGGATGTTTATTTCATTATAAAGAGGAAGGTATGCCGTTAATAGTGGAAAATAACATCAGGCAAATGACCACCACGACCACGCTTACAGGACAATATCCTTTTCATGAAATTTTCCATAACCAAATCGCAAAGTGGCTGCCCTATGTCCTCGATAGCCTCACGAATTCCATCTTTGAGGTCTTGAATCGACGCTGGGCTGTTGGCGTAGACCTTCTCTTTCACGTGGCCCCAAAGAAAGAAGTCGCAAGGTGTTAAATCACAAGATCTCGGTGGCCAATTGTGATCACCTCTTCGAGAGATAACACGGTCCGGAAACTTTTTCCGTAAAAGATCAATGGTTTCGTTGCTTGTGTGGCACGTAGCGCCGTCTTGTTGAAAGTAAACGTTGTCCAGATCAATACCATCCAATTCCGGCCATAAAAAATCGTTAATCATCTCTCGATAGCGCAATCCAGTCACCGTAACTGTTGCTCCAGCCTCATTTTCGAAAAAGTAAGGTCCAATGACTCCGCCGGACCATAAACCGCACCAAACAGTCACACGTTGAGGATAGAGAGACTTTTCAACAATAACTCTTGGATTTTCTGAGCCCCAGATCCGACAATTTTGCTTGTTGACGAAGCCACCGAGGTGGAAATGGGCCTCATCACTCAAGATGATTTTTCGATGGAATTCTGGATCATTTTCATGCATTTCAACGACCCAATCAGCAAAGACACGACGTTGTTGATGATCGGCCGGCTTGAGTTCTTGTGTTAACTGGACTTTATAAGCCTTAAGACCCAAATCTTTATGCAAAATACGGTGTAATGACGTTTGTGGAATGGCTAATTCCAAAGAACGACGAGGAATGGACAAACCTGGGTTTTCTTTAACACTTTCGGCTACAACAGCAATATTCTCGGCTGTTCTTGAGCGACGTGCACGGGTTTTATTCTTCACATCACTAACTTGTCCCAAGAGCTCGAATTTTTTCACCAATTTCTGTATTGCGGTCCGACAAGGTGCTTCACGGTGACCCAAAAATGTTCGAGTTTTACGAACCGTCTCTGCCAAATTTTCACCATTTTTATAGTGAATTTTAATAATTTCAATGCGTTGTTGAAGCGTGTATCGTTCCATATTTATTAATGGCGTAGTTTCTACTTGTCAAATGTGAAAAAATGATAGCTTCAAAAGTGACATCTACCGAAATAGCGGGCTATTCAAAATAACACCTCTTATTGGAAAACCCTTTAGAAGACCTCTGCACATATAAAAACCAGTTTGGTGGTTGCAAAACTAATATTCGTCGTATCCAAATATTTTACCAGTAATACATAACAAATGTGTGTGATTAGCACAACGATTTACTAACTTGCAAAGAACATCACCCAAGTGTCCCTTTCAGATTTTGATAATTTTCATGCCTGTTATAAATTGAAATTTAAGAAAAATGTAATTTTCTTAGCTGCTAAAAAATGGTTTTAGAGATTGATAACAACCCTCAAAGTCGGGCCTGTCAGGCAGTCAGGCAATTTTATCTAGAAACACTCATCCAATATAAATTAAACCAACGTGAAAACAAGTTTCGCAACGAATAATGGAGAATAACTCTTCTCAAGTAGGTAGCAACCCTTTAAACGCTAGATGGTATACATTCATATAAGATTCAAATTCTTCACAAATATCTTACTATTTAACAGCAAGCGAAAAGATAGAAGTTAATTGTGAAAACGCCTTGCACCATACTTGTCGACAATCCTTCACAATCTAGTAAACTACCTCTTCAAATATGTAAATTCTTAGAAGTCTGGAGCAATAGTGGTTTGAGATCTTGAAGCCCATGTGAATTATGAAAGTGGCAAAAGGTTTTAGTTTACGCGTTGGCTAACTAATAGCAAACGGAAAGAAACTATTCCCTTCAATTCTTAAACACCCATTTTGGTATATTATCAAAGCCAAATTTATTAAATGTTTTGTGAAGAATAGAGAAGATTAAGTGAGTTTTTCTTTATAATAAACATTCATTTGTTTGTACCGAATCAAAATGTATTGTCTCAAAAGCCTTTTTCTACCAGCTTAATGGGACTGTGAGGATGCAGTCTTAGCAATACGTAAACCCCAGAGATTAAACTTAAAAACATTAATCTGACACTATTGCACTTTGTTCATGATCCTTCGAGCATCAGACCAGCGTGGGTATTTCGTCCACTACGTCTGGATTTTGTACATGGTCCTTCTATCCATTCTCTTGGAGACTGGTTCGTCATGGGCTTCCAAGAGGAAACATCTATAAATGCAACAGCCACTACATCGATCAACTACACACATACATGTTACATCCAAAGGAAGGGAAAGATGCTCATGCATTTTCTTCCATATCAGCTTCTCGTATCATTACTCATTCTTCTCATCGGGACACTCTTCTACCAGAAATACATCTACAACATAACCTACCACAACAGAAAATCAAATCAACACGATGCAGAAATCTCGTGCGCTACAAAGCTCCCTCTCGTTGCTGTGTCAAGTCAAACACCAGCGAAGCCAAATATTTACACCCGTCTGCCTTGCTGCTGAAGAAGAGTCAATAGCCAAAAACCCACGATAACTAACAACCGCTGCAGCAGATAAGAAACAAGAGTTCACCAACCCCCGACCTCGAAGAGGGAAGAATCGACCCTAAGGTTCATTCAAATTATTATTAGCTACAAGTCCGCTAAAGGACACACCATGGCGCAACAAACTGTTCAAATCCAAGAAAAGATTAGTATTAGCTACAAGTCCGTTGAAAGACCCTTCGACAAGAAATAAGCAGTACCAGCCCGCTGAAGGAAACTACGAGAAAAAATAAGCAAGAGCTCCTGAAACTGTCCAGCACGATGCAGGTGCACACAACAAACACTACGACGGAATGAAACTATGATAAAGAAGAATAATCAGTTTAAATCCGCTACAGGATTAATACTAACCAGTCCCCTAAAGGACACATCAAGGCAGCTCATCAGAAGCTGTACCACAATACTAAGTTTTAGTTTCAGCTTGCTCAGCACTAACAAACTTCTTAAGAATAGTGAGTCTACTATCCGACTGGTAAAACCATCGTGGCCACCAGCCGATCAAATCTCCTAAAGGATTAACTTAAAGAGGTCGCAATATCACTTCAAGTAACACAAGTCGCTGCAGCCTAGACCGAGCAGCTTCGTAAAGGATTTACGCCTCTTTGGGGAGTTTCGGAGCTCAAACACAATCAACTCAAGAAAGACGCAAGTATAAGAATAAATATGGAAGAATCATCAACATACAATGGGTCTAGAAGTCATCCAACTTCCAATCAATCTGTCGATAGGCAGTTCAACTGCAAAAGAAGAAACTACCATTCAACGATACAACGAAAATTACAGTACAAGTCCGCAGAAGAACAAATCCAACTACCATCAAGAAACTACAATTAAAAATTAATCAGTTTATAAATCCACTGTCAGGCTTCATGACGGAAGAAGAAGTCTAAACAACAACGATTCTTATTTAGTCAATTCACAAAAATCTTTGGAGTCACCAACTTTCAACTTAAAGTTTCTCAAAGCCAAATCCAACATTTCCTCATTTAATCATTTTATCTAAAGATATCCATGCCATTCAATCTATTTTATTCAAATTTCCAATCATCAAGTATTCAACGTTTAACAATTTTTAAAATGAAATCTTTCTCAAATAACATCTATCAATTTGAAAGTCCCCAGAGATCCCAACCTTTAATTTCTTTAATTCTCATTTAAATAGTTTTATCAATAGTCAATCAAATGTGCAACATACACATGTTTTTAGTCAAAACATTTCTGGAGACCCAGTATGTTTAATTATGAAATTAACCATTTTCATGCCAGCAACAGGGTTTTCTTCCTAAAAAGAGTCCTCTTACGTCCATTCCATTCCATATATATTCTCCAACAATTGTTCATCGGCTTAGGATGCTTTGCCATTCTTGCACAGTTTTATGGGTAGTGAGTGGAACATAAAAAAATAATTGCTGTAGTTTTAATGAAAAATTTCCTTACAGAATTGTTTGAGAGAATCAGAATACGCTGCTTTCAAGAAAAAAAGGCTATGGCTGGAAAGAATAACGTTTTTGCACTGTTTTATAGATATAAAAAATACTTTTTTATGTCGTAGTCCACAAATCACATTATAGCATTACGAAACAAAACAAGTACATAGTGTGTTGCAAATCCAGAGTTTAAGTCGTTTCATGGATGACTTAGCACCGGTACGTTGTTATGCAGACACGCAATCTAATCGGCCATAGAAGAACACGTTCTGCTAAGAAATGCTAAATTATTATTGATGTTTGCTTTATTATTTATAAAACACTAGCAGCTTTATTTACAAATATCAATATTTATGCGCTAATAAAGTTTTCTTTGAGGGCAAAAATGGGACTGTAAAACAGTAGAGGTGAGATCACGTTCCAAGGAGGGGGCAGAATTTGGCTTTATTAGATAACCCCATTTTCAGATGATAAGTGAAAATTTCTGAGTGGTAACTCAAAAGCCCCAGGTGACAATTGTAAAATTTCTAGATAAGAAGTAAAAATCTCCAGATGGGTGGAAATGACATGTGAAGATTTCCAATATTTTTCAACAGGAAGTTTTCAAATGTTAACCGGAAATTTCCAAATAACTACTAGTAGCTTTCAGATAGCAAGTGGAAATTCCCAAATAACTGAGGTTTCCGTATGACAAGTGAAAATTTCCAGTTATTATTTGAAAAAAAAAGAATAAAGATTTGCAGTTTTCAACAGGTTTGTTACTCTAAGATGTTTACTATTCTAGGTAGTTTTTTTTTTGTTTGATAGCGGTAACAGAGATTGAGCATTTAGAGATACTTTACAAGTAAAACAAATTATTAGGCCAGTGCAAAATTTATTTTTGGAATTAACACTTGATTTAACTAAAGAAATTTCTCTTGCATTTTTTCCATAGAATGCATCATTGCCGACTAAAATTGAATTCTTCAAAACTTCTCAAATTTGGCAGCCTATGGTAAGGCCATAGGTCAGTTCAAAAACTCAATTCAATTATTTGCATTGCATTACTTGACCAAAATTAAACCTTTTCTTGTTATAAAACTTTTTTCCTTAAAGTGCGCCATTTTCGACATGCAGAAGGTCAAATTTAATTTAGAATTTCTTGTTTTTAATAAAACTTGGACACTCTGTGTCTCGGAAACGGTGCGTTTTAAGCAAGAAAATTGTCAAATAAAGCAGGCTTGATTTCTGTCAAGGAATGCGCCTGCCAAATATTTGCACTCATTTTCAAAACACCCTGTATTTCAAACTGCAAAATCACTGCCTGGCAGGTTCAACTTTTGGGGTTGTTATTAACCCAAAAACTGTTCTTTAGCAGCTAAAAGAAATGAGGTGTGTTTAGATTCCGATACTTACAACCTACGTGAAAATTATCAAAATCGAAGAGAAACACTTAAGATCCTCTTTGTTGGTTATAAAAATAGCATCTGATAAATACCTTTCGCTTCTCAGTAAACCACCAAGGTTACCTTTGTAGATCTTAATGTGTGTGTCCGTTGCAGGAAGCGGACGTATTTATGATCAGTGCTGTAGAATATATAGTAATTGTAAATCTGCGGAAAAGACTAAAAACGCTTTAATTCGACAGTTAAAAACTGCTCTTAACAGTAGCTATATCGTTGAAGACGATACAGTTTTTACGAATTTTAATAGTGAAAGCACCTCTAACGACAAAAGAGACCAGAAAAACCGTAGCGATAGAAACAAGAAATACATAAATACGTATCAGGCAAAAATCAAGTGTTTAGAAAATAAAATGACTATTTTACAAAAGAAAAAAAAAGCAGCGACTGCTAAATAAATATCATCGAAGTCAAAAGGAGCTTATCCCTATCAAACAACGGTTACAACATTCCAAGACACTTTCAGATAATAATGTAAAGAAATCACCGAAGACAAACAACATTTGACAGAAAATTAGTGATAACGACAAATATTTTAAAATGTCCAATAGTATTATCAATAATGTCAACACCAAAATACCAGGTCAAGTACAAAAACAAGCTATTCAGTTAAAGATTAATCCTACCGAAAATTCAACATCAAGTGCTAAATCAAAAGTACTGCTGTTAAGCGATAGTAACGGTCATAATAGTGCGGACATCTTACAGTCTCTACTTTGTTCTGATAATTACAACGTGCAATGTATATTTAAGACTAATGACAAATATGAAAATATAATTGAGTACCTAAACAATCTAGTTAAAAATCTTGGGAAAAAAGATTATATAATAATATGGGCTGGAACTAATAACGCTTTGAGAGGAGAGAAACTGAACAAAAATGCATTTGATAAAATAAAAGTCGCCGCAAATAATACAAATATAATTTTTATATTAACTCATTTTTGCAACAAT
>VTPC01000597.1:7457-19905 GCA_011009095.1 Ignelater luminosus
AAAAAAGACTTCTTTTCGTGAAGCAACCGCTGTGCGGTACACCGACTTGAAAAGTGCCACAGCCAAACCAAGGCTGCCTGTGGGAAAGTTTCTTATCCGTAGTAAGGAAAGGAAAAAGAAAAGCTCTAAGCACCTATTTATGATCGATATTATCAAGCTTCAAATTAATATTTCTAAATGTATTAGTTATCAACTTTTTGGGTTGCTTTGTCGATGACAAACACATTTTAATTAAAATAGAGTTTTTCTCATGATGACATAAAAGTAGTAGCAATCATTTTAGTATACAACAATAATCTAATATTTATCAAAAGAAACCAAAAAAAGAATGATTTAGTTCAGCAAAAATATAACAGTGACAAATTGTTGTCGATAAACGGAGAAATACATTTTTCAAAAAATATATCGAGACGTATCAATTACAGTTAGGTACATTTTACAAAATAAAACTAAAAGAACCCTCGAATTGCCCCCAATTCAAGTGATTGATAAACTAACTCTACGAACTCGTCTTGTTTTAGCACCTTCAATGTAAAAAAGGGTAGAAAGTTACAGAAATGTTAGAGGGGTGATAAGAGAAAAAAAAAAATTTTTAGTGGACAGAAGGTCTTGATCTATGAGTTTTCGTGTTCGTCTTGCATATGTATGGCAGATAAAGAAGATGAAACAATGCAATCACTCACTTTAGATATCTTTCGCACATCCACTTTCTTCCTAACTGGAAAATCTGCAACAAAAGAGAAGGAAAATATGAGATAATCCGTTGAAAGAGGCACGGAATTGAGAGAGAGCATGCGGAAAGGACCTCTTGATGGGATCCTGCGATCCGGAGCCCCAAATGCAACTTCAGTTCCGCGTTCACGACGACTCCGGGAGGTCGTGGGATTGATGACAGGCAGAATCCGGAAGATCGTGCTCACGGTTAAAGTTCGCGCCATTAAAATAACTCATTTAACTTTTAAACAATTTCTTCAGAATTGGAATTGTTTTAA
Organism: Ignelater luminosus; assembly: GCA_011009095.1. Taxonomy (NCBI): domain Eukaryota; kingdom Metazoa; phylum Arthropoda; class Insecta; order Coleoptera; family Elateridae; genus Ignelater; species Ignelater luminosus. The sequence goes on from VTPC01000597.1 coordinate 8,450, forward strand.
AATAAATTTTTAAAAATAATCGTAGATCGAGCATGTTTTTTGTTTTTGATGGGAAAGAAGATAAACGTTAATTGAATTTAAGTAATAAAGTAGTAGAAATAAGTGGTAGATAATAAAGCAAAACTAATGTCCCGCAAACTGCAAGCAATAAGAAATAAAATTTTATTACTCCATTTAACCTCCGTTAAAAGTGTTTACAATTTCATCTAATGCCCGATTAAATCCCGGATTAAAAACAAGAGTATCGTTTTTAACGCTTTGATGTTCATTATTTAAATTAATAACGTTAAAGGGGCTCGCCGCACTTAAAATGCTCCTTAGATTACAACACTTAAATCTTTAAGGGGCGTGTAATTAAAAATTGTTTAAAATCTAAATTGAATCCCTTTAAACTAAAGCCAATAATCCTCGAATTAAATGATGTTTATCAGAAATTGCAAGCTTAATTGTCTCGTACTTCATTTAATTCTGCTCGTTGTAAAAGGTGAGTAGTAAAACGTTGACGCGTTAATGCAACGCAGACAGAAAGAGGAGGACGAAAGATAAATTTAGTTCCTTGTAGCGGTAATCAACTCATTTCCAGATTTCCCACAGGGCGCCTTTAGGATGAAAATGGGAGTTTTGTTTTGTTTTTTTTGACCAATAAGAAAAATTGCTTTTACTGCCCTTTAATCCAAGATACAAATAAATCAAGCCAGCGAAAAGAATTCTTTTAAAAAATGTCGCTTGAAAACGTTTAAGCACTTAATCATATTTTTTCGTTCACTTCTTTCCTTCTCTTCTCTTCTTGGCAAGGTATTTATTGATTGAGATACAATAAATAAATTCGGCTCGGATTTATTGTGTGTGGTGCGTGTACGCTCCGAGTTTGCACGGCTTTAAATAATTTTAAGAAATGATATTCTTCGGATGTCAAATATTTGATTTTCACATTTTACTGCTTCTTTGCGTATTGTAAATTTTACATGAGGGGAGGCTTAGTTTACATAGCATGCCTCAGTTAGGGTTTTATCAAGCATGACGATGGTTATTGAAATTACTTTTTAGCTTAGCTTTAGAGTAAGCAGGAGCTTTTACAAAATGGAAATGAAAATATTCTAGTCTGACATATGTGAACATTCTATTACTTTGATTAAAGAAACATCATTTCAAATAGATTAGAAACAAATGATACAAATTACTTACAGCACACAATTAACAATTAATCTGATTAAGAGTCGAGCCTAACGGCTTTATTGCATTGCGACCACAACTGGTTCATTGTGCATATTCTACTTTAGTATCAGGCTTCAAACAGACCTGTCCCTTTGATAAGGTCGGTCAGTTTGTTCACACGGCTTTCCTGTTTGTGACAGTTTTTTAGCTTGGAATTGCCAAAAAGCTTTTGCATTCTGATATGATCGTTGCTCACACCACATTTTCTGCAGAAGTGTATTGTCTTGATGAACGTACTCTTCCTTAATTGATTAATGCGTGTTGTGTTAAATTCAACATGTTACCTACAAGATTTATTTCGTTGGGAGTTTTGCGTTGTAAACGCCTAAAATATCATTCTGGTAAATCTCACATTGGATCTTGTTTCAGTTATGGAAAGCTACCTTTCTTTAAATATCACAAGCACGTTCTTGTTCAATGGGTGGTTTTTTGATTTTGCTTTATCAAGTCTATTAGTTTTGTCAGAAAACGAAAGTATAGCTCCCAGTGGTAAGTCGTTTTCAAAGCCTCTTGCATCAGTTCCTTAATTATATTGGTAAGAGCTAACTAATGACATTGACTACATCATCAGCACAGCTTTAGCAGTGGCTTCCTTCATTGTTTAGTTGATTACGAATGTTTCAAAAGGGAGAAGAATAGTGTGCGTATCCAAACCTCATCTGTCTGTTTTCTACCAATCACCATGATAAATGATTCAGAAAAATCTATAATTAAGAAACACTGTAAGAGTTAGGTATCTCTTTATTATATGCTTTATCCTGGTAATTTATGATAATTTCAGTCGATCTTGATTCTGTAATAGAATATTTTCAAAATGCTTTTCTGGCAGAAATGTTTCTAAGATTTTTTTTTCTTTCCGTAACTTTTTTTTGTTACTTGGCAAGAGATGGCTTGTAGACGTCCCAATATCATGAGCGTTCTGGTTTGTTAAAAAGCTTTGCATATTTTGTTCTTATGTTGATTAATTTCCTTGCTATGCTTGCTGCGCCGAACAGATAGAGTAATTACGTGCAATTTTCGTGATATTCTCAAAAAAGAGGAAATTTTTTCAAGTTCGCAAGTTATCTTCTAAGATGATATTGTGCTACCCTCTAAATGATTTGTGCTGCCATTCCTTTCTCTCCGTTACTAGCCTTTTTTATAAACTTTTTTGTTGGACCCCCAAAAAAAACTTTTGTCATTTACTTTTATTTTTTATTTAGTTCTAAAACGTCACGTCTCATCGGCGCAGTTTCAAATGTTGCAGAGCTGCCACTCGTCCGATCTTCGGGATCAATTTCTATTTTAGTTCTGTTTCTGCTAGGACCTGCTCTTCTAAGCTAGTTAGGTTTTATTCAACGTTAGAAGTACACAATATTACAAGCTTCTTTAAAAATCCAGATCTTGCTAAAAAGTTATTAATGATTTCTCAAATTTACTAGCAAATCGTAAAGCATACTTGCAGTCTATCATGACAATTTGGTTTCAGATTAAAAGTTATAGTAGCAGCTTCTTAATAAAGGGTAGGCTTGAAAAGTCTATAAACTTGTCGCAATGAGCTCGTGCATGAAAATGAAAATCATCAGTGCACTAGAGCAGCTAAAGATTTCAAGACACAAGTCTTCATCATTACTAAACATTTGAATCAATCTCAAGGCGGACTTTCTACAAATGATAACCTGATGGCGTTATTTTAGGTTTTATGTCGCTAAAAGTACTTTTACAAAACTGACTTTAAGAATGACGTTTAATTAAAAAAAAACCAAAATTAAAGAATAAACAAGAATAAAATAGAGTTTCTTTCTTTCTAGGTATACTCTTCAGTAGTTTTATTAGTTAGCAAAACAGATGTGTGAGTTCCACATAATGCGACCTACTCTATGCTACTGATGTCATTTGCACCTTCAAACTTCTTGCTTTCTAGAAACTATTTGATTATCTTGAACCTGGAAATCTAATCAGGCTTCAAAATGAATACTTTATTAATTTCATCTGATATAAAGAACAGACCAAGAACGTGCTTTCTGCTTTTCTATTTCTGTTTACATGAACTACAAATCTGTGCATGCGGTTATCTCAGGTTCCGTGTCCACTTTAAATTTGTAAATTAACACGAGGAAATGCATTCGAAAATTAGTCTTTTGAGTATGTATCGTATAAGCATCAACTCAAAGTTGCTTGCGTTTTTCAATAACGTTCTGCAATAGAACACAAGACACCGAAGTCTCATCCAATCTGCCAGTGCTCGACAGCGCTGTTCATATCGTTGTCCAATACCACCCTCTACCATCATTGCTTAGGCCAGGGACGGGCAGCCAGCGTACCTCGCCCCCTTATGAACAAAGCGGAAGTTCCGCGCCCAATGCAATTATTGCCCATTACTGATCTAGGCATATCAATGCTTTCGAAGTCTGCCTAACTACTTATTTTAGCTGTCTAGATATTTGTGCCCAGGCAGCATCCTGGCGTCGTCCACATAATGATTGAGGGAAATCCGTACCAACTCCACACCATCATCATGATTGAGGCTTCCACATCAGATACTATTAGCCGAAGGGTAGCGTGCGCTGCCAGCTTACTGAGAGTTCCGTTTCATACTATTATTCAGCCCACCTGGCCGTGCCTGCTTGCATACCTTTGTGATTCTTCAGTTCGCTACCCAATTATCATTTAACTCTAACTCTTTCAGCAGTTTGGCCACCATGGGTGGTTAAATTACTTTTTATTTTGTTCACTCAAAGCAGCTTTTACCACATCAGTAAGATTCCATAAGAATTGCATACGTTGCAACTCTTTGCATCGTTGTGCTCAATTCGAGTTAATGGCCCCGACTCTTAAGGATTTGGAAAAACTATATATTTTTTCAACCCAGTCTCTGGTATATTATAGTGAACTTGTCTGACAAGCTATCATCTAAGGGCAAATTGCTTCAAGAACTTTTAATTACTGAAATGAGTGAGTATGTGTCATGCAGTAGACTGTGCTGAGACAACTTTTATAGTTAGACATTCTTTTAATCATGCTGAGTAGAAAATAAAAATTTACTTGCCATACTAGATTGTAGTACTTGGGGGAATTCCGTAATTTTTGTAAGGGTGGTACAGCAATGCATGGAACATCAACACAATAAAATTGACTATGACTGCTTTGAGGAGATCAACAAACAACTTTTCTTGTTATTGAAATTCCCTTTGACATTTTTTTTGTGTAGAGTTGATTAACATACATTCTATGAGCTAATCGTATAAAGTAAATAAAGTAAATAAGAAAATACTCTACAAGTACAATGTCACCTCGTTAAGCTGCTGCTAGATCTTTTGGCCATTTCTTCTTCAATCTTCTGCTGCGTGGGTTTTCCTTTAATGGATTGACTAGTTCGTTAGGATGCCATTGCAGCTTTTCATGATATTTTATAGCTTGCTTCTTGATGACTTCTTTCACATATGGAACATTGATTTGTAACAAACCATGGAGCGTTTACTGTCATTTAGAGATACTTGGACTGAAATCTCTGTATTATGGTAAAAGTTGAGTTACTTGCACATCCCCACAATTCGTCACCATATAACCATATGGGACGGAATATAATTTTGTAGATTAATAGTTTGTTTTCTCCGTTGTTTCTTCCCGATCAGCCAATACATCTGCTTGAGTTGTTAAGTCCATTTCTTTTCGTTTTTTGCGCACGTGCGTCGACCATGTAAGACGACTATCAATATGTAGCCCTAAGTATTTGGCTGTAGTGACTTGGGGTATTATTTGGTAGTTTATGGTTATTGTTGACATGTAGACCGCCTCGTTGTGTACGTGACGTGTGGACATTTGTTTTTATTAATTTTTACTTGCCATACTGTCATCCATTTTTCCACAAGTTTTAAGTGTCTTTGTAATAAGCTTGACGCCATTGCCGGATCAGCGCGTGTCATCAGCAAATGTGCTTATGCTGTTTTGTTTAATGGAAGGGATATCATATATAAATAACAAATATAGAAAGAGACCTAGCACGCTCCCTTGCGGTACGCCTGCTCTAATTTGTTTTATATCCGAGGTTTCATCTCTGATTCTTGTTTAAAAGTGGCAATTTTCTAGGTAACTTTGGAAAATTTGGTAGTAGTAGCGGGGAAAAAGTTGTTTGATCTTCGATAGTAGTCTTCTGTGCCAAACTCTATCGAAAGCTTGGCGTACGTCCAACAATACCGCTGAACAGAATACTTTGTTTTCGAAGGCTGACTGGATGGCACTATAAATCTATGGCACTGCTGGATTGTGGAATGTTAATGGGGAAACCCGAATTGGTGATCTGGTAGCCATTCGTCTTGCAGGCCATCGTGATGGATCCTTCTCAACAACAGTTTTTCCAGCAACTTGGATATCATTGGAAGGAGACTTATGGGACGATAGGAATTTATTTTATTATGAGGTTTTTCAGGTTTAGGTATAAGATGATCTGGGCAAATTTTAACTGCACTGGCCAATAGCTAAGACGCAGTATTGCGTTAAATAAAATTTATAGAAATCAGGTAACTGTCTAAGTACTATCTCATCAATTAGGTCGTACCCCGATGATTCTTTGTTGTTCAGTAGCTTTATTTCAGTTTTGGTAAAATTTTCAATGGAGAGAGACATCCGGTGGGGAGAGTTTAAGAAGTTTTCTATTTTGATATTTTCTTCGTCCGTATATGGTGTGAAGGCTGTCTCCAACTTTTGGGCAAATTTTTCTGCCTTTTCTTTGTCTGATCTTAACCAGGAGCCTGCCGAACTTTTTAAAGGTGGTATCTGTGTGGTTGGTTTCTTGAAGCTCTTTGTGGAAAGTGTTATTCCGTATTTCTTTAAATTTGTTTTTTAGTTTGTGGTTTAATTGGTTGAATTTTCTACGATCTTCAATGTTATGAGTTCGCTGCCATTGTACTCTAGCTTTTTGTTTCCTTAACTAGTTGTGTGATTTCATAGGGAAGATTTGGCATATTAGCTTTTAAGTTTCTTGATTTTGGGGTACTAGTTCATCGTCTGTTTGTAATCTTGCATTCGTATTGATGTTTTGCTCTATTTGTTCACGAAATGTCTTCCACAGTAAAATTGTCTATCACTACTTTGAGGAGATCAATAAACAATTTTTCTTGTTCTTGAAATCCATTTTGACATGAACCCTAAATGATAAATCCGGTCATTGTTTATCTAGTACACCTAATTCCTAGGCATTCTCTCCTTTACAGTGTATGGCATAATCTTTTATAAATTGTCCCCGATTATTGTCGTTCATTGTTTTTCTATAAAATAGCCATAGAAGTTGATTGGGGATAGTTTTGAACGCTTTACATATTGTTTGTAGTGGCAATGGTGTTTAATCTTTTGGATCCTTAGATTTGTTTTTTGAATTCCAAGACTAAGAATTACACGGCTTAGAAAATGTGCTTGCTGTTCTTCGAAAAGTTATATCTGAAGCGTTTGATGCCATTTGGCTTGCTCAGCTCTTGAAAGCTTTGTTGTACAGTTTTTAAAAAATTGTTTAGAAGCTTTCTGTATCTAGAAGTTATCAGATCTTTCTCCTCAGCTGTTCTCAAACGATATTCCTGATTACAGCAAATGAAAAAATCCTATAGTAATTTTGAGTTGAATTAAATTCTCTACAGTTGTATCTGTTCAGTTTTTGAAGTTTTAATACTTTGGCCAATTTATGCTATTTTAAGGTGACAGAATTTTAAAATTGTCCCGAAAGATTTTGCAATAGAAGTGATCCGTTTTTATGTTTTAAAGTATTACACGCCAACAACTCATAGGGGCCTATTCTAAAAGAATTCGTTCGTTGGAAAGAAACGAACCGGTTAATTCTTCCGTTATTCTAAACAATTAGATTATTATGAGATTAGATCGTTCAGAACAGCAAAAAGAAATAAACAGTCCGTTTATTTTTTTACGGATCTGTCTTTAATAAAATGATACCTGTGTTAGGGGACTTTTTATGTATTGACAACAGCAACTTTAGCAATTATCATTATCATTCATGTTTGTTTTTAAATCATTAAGATGGATTCGTATTGGTGGAAAGACTGCCGGTTAAACAAACAACATGAGAAGTGACATTAAGGGAAACGAATTACTGCGAAGTACGTAATAGAAAGTCCTAACCGCTTTGACTTTCTTACGAAGCGAGAGAATGGCATGCATCCGTCAGTGTTTCTAACCTTAGGGCCCAAGAATGAACTATAACATTCTTGTAGATATTAAGCTATAATTTACTTGTTTACTCAATAAATCACCTTCTAGCTGAATTACGATTTATGCCAGTTTGCCCAAATGTTCGCTGCCCTGCGCAACGTGCTTATAAGGAATATCTATCAATGTGGGCCATTGTTGATTGTCAAGTGAAAACTTCCGAATTTCAAATTAATATAAAATGACCAAGAGGTAAAAATCTTTATTTAATCCGGGGAAATTTTATAAATCTATTTTAATTGTAATTTACATTGTTTTATTGTCTTTAGATCTTCTGACTTTATTCTTGTTATTTTTCCTCGATTAAGATTCTTAGATAGAAATTTATAGTCATTTTTTAAAACTTAAATGTTATAAAAAACCCCAAAGGGATTATACTTCACTATAACAGCGAATCAGATCAGTATCTAGCCCCATGTAAAATTCAAATAAAAGCGAGAACATGCAGACTTAAAAAAATATTCAATTTTGTCCTTGTTCTTGCACTAAAACTAATTTATTGCTAATTTTTATATTATAGCGTATTAGCAAATAATGGTAACAATAACTTGAAAGGAAAAGATTTTGTGTAAGTAATAATCCTAAATCGTTCATATTTGTGTAGATTTTTTGGTTCACCACTAGAAACCTTTTCAGTATTCTTAAATTATAATAAAAAAGTAAATGATGGTCACAGTTTCCTTGTTCAGGAAAGAGATTGGAATTTAAAAACTTCCCCTCGAACATTTTTCAAAAATTCCATTTTGCGTTTATTAAAAAAGAAAATTTAAATCACTGCCGTCATATAAAGATTATCTAATTCATATATACGATATTTCACGGGGAATATAAAATCAGCTAGTGCGGCTCTGTGTATGTAAGAGGGCTTGAGGCCTTAATGCACCCTAGGGGCTGAACTCCTCGCACTAAGCTGCGATAAAGTTATTTAAGCACCGCCAATGCAGTCGTAGAAAAAAGGGGAATTCCTTAAAGAATTAAAATTGTTCGTTCCACACTCTACTCCTCACTCATTGTGCATTTTGCTATATATAGTATACCGTTCTAATCGCATCCTCTTTCTCTTTCAACGAGCATTTTGATTCTTTCTTCACTCTTTGGAAATAAGATAACAGATTTGAAGGTAATAAATATAAAGCAACCCGGAGTGGATTCAGGATTTAGGACAGCTTCGGGAAGTTTAGTTTATAAGAATTCGGTGGCTGGATGAAATTGAGTTTTTGGGTACTTTGAGGTTATTGAAAAAAAGGAAGTTTCTTAATTAATTAAATCTGTGGGAAGAAGGGAAAAGCCGAGATAAAATTAAATTTCTGAAAATAATCCGCTCCTTTAGCAAAATAAACACGCACGTGTGTGTATATATATATATATACGTACGTTCGGCGGCGGCGTGTGTGGGTATAATACGTAGACGCAACCAAAAATGTTTCGGCAAATAGATGAAAGTGTTGGCGTGCGTTAAGTAACTGTCAAAATTACATTGCTAACAAAATTTGCATAACTTAGACATAAAAGGAAGCGTCATAAATTAAGGGTAATATTATAAGAAGGAGTGGAAAGAGAATCTTTTTACCTACATTTATATCGGGCTTCTTTGAAGAATAAAGAATAAGGCTATTTTTTAAGAATAGGACCCTCGAGGTATTCTCACCATAAAAACCAGGAAACTGAGAGCATCCGCTAAAATATACAGAACGGTACTAATGCAATTTTAAATTTCCATATGTTACAAGTACGTGTGGTTTATCTTTTAGTCTGTGTTTTTCACTTTTTATATTGCCATGTTCGAGCAGATACTTAACTCGTAGGCTAAAAGTAATGGGGAGATGCTATTACCAGTTTATTTAATTAACAATATCAAAATGCTCATCAGAGGTGGTTACTAGTTTTAACGAATTCAGTCAAAATGTGAAAAGCACTTAATATCTCAGCAAAATATTGTTAGAGTCATTTCTGTTTTATTCCTCTACCTTATAAAATCTACCACTAATTTACAGAGTTAACCACAGTTACTCCTCCAAAAGAAGAGTAAAATTAATTTATGCAAGATTGTCGAAGAGTTGAAGTAAATTTCCTTCAGGAATAATGATTTAAATTAATAAATTCTTTGCGGGATGAATCTGTCATCGTTGTTTTAATGGGGATCTCGGAAACCCCAAGAGTTACGAAGTCGATTAGGGGAAAAACTTGTGAATCTGGGAGACTAAATATTTGTGAGGAAAAATATTAAATTCTTTAATATCAAAAACTCAGTTGATTTAGAAAAGAAAATTAGGAAAATGTCTGCTCTTCTATTTCTGCCTAGAGTTATAGTATGAAACGTAGATTTTCTTTAAACACAAGTTAAAGTTGTCTTTGACATTCTTAAACTTTTTTGACGGTTCGTTACTTTATAATTATTAATTCTCCACACTCTACTACTTAAAAACAATTTTTATTAAAATACTATTTTTGAGTTCAAACTACTTTCCCCCTTTTAAGTTTTTAATTTGATTTTTCCAGTAAAGGTTGTAGTTTCGCCATTAAAGAAAACTTTACCTGGAGGTCAAAACAGAAAAAGAGGTCTTTTTTGAATTTGGGATTAAAACCTTAGTTGAGTTGCCTTTAATTTGAATTTTATGTTAAAACACGACTGTACTGGAAAATTTCTCAAAAGCCGATTCATAACTTTAGTAAGATTTTTAATTGCAAGCTTTCTAAGGTTTTGCTGTAAAAATTATTAGTCCAGATAACCCAACTGTCTTGTAAAGCTTCTTTTTCAGAAGTCTAAAAGCATATTGTAAGCAAAACCTTAAAAGAAGTTGGGATTTTAAAAGTGGTTTCTTGAAGAAAGTTTTACACGAAAGAAGTCTATGTTACCTACGATTTATGGAGAAGTTTCTGGTCTATTGGTTCGTTAAATTCTTAATACTGTTTATCTTTCAATTTAATTAATAACAATAATTTTTCAACAAACTGAGGTTTGTGGGAAGAACCATGTTTATCATTTTTTACCAAGTGTATTATCTGAACTTTGTTAATCGCGAACAAGAATCAGATCTAGAGCTTTACCTTGTAAAGGCGTTTCGTAAAAACTTTTTTATTTTTCGCGTTAGCAAGATTTATGTCTCACCCTCTGTTAAATTAAAGAAAAATAAAAATTACAATTGAAATTTATACATACAAGACACGTCCTTTCCTGGTTTGTCCAACCGAAAACTACATTAAGCAAGACTAGCGCGCTTTTATTCTACCATAATCTATCCCTCTTTCGGGTAAGTCCGCGTTCCCAATTTTCATGCTAAATTTTCTCTGAAAATCAAATCAACAAAAATTAGAAATAATTAGATTAGAATAGACAGGGGGAGCAGTTGAAAGCAAGCTAACACGAGAAGAGTAATTGTTTCTTCTGACTTGGGGGCCAAATGCAGTTTTCTGAATAAAACGAAAATCACATTGAAAGTAGAGTTGCAACGAATATTCGGCCACTATTCGGTATTTGCCCTATTTGGCCTATTTTATGCTATTGAGCCGAATACCGAATATTAAATAACTATTCGGCCGAATACCGAATACCTAAAAGTAAGAGTAAGAAATAACAAAAAACACAGTAAATTAATCATATAACTTTTATTAGTGCTAAACATATACATTAAAAGTTCGAAATTTTTGGTTTATTATCTAAAAAATGAAAGAAAATGTAAAATAACTAAGTTATTTTCCTAGGAGATCAATCAAAATAGGTAACAAATCAAACGAAAACTACCTAGTTATTTGTAGTTTAGTCATAACTAAATAAACGCTAACAAAATCAACTAAGTACTTATTATTTGCAAACCAAAATAAAATTAAGTGAAGTGAAATAAATAATTACTTTCTTCAATAAGATGTTATAAATTAAAGTCAGAAACTTAAAAATTAAATTAACTTTTTGTTTCATTGCACAAAATTACTTATCGTAACTAAAGTTAATAAGTGGTAGGTTATGGTGCAGAAAAATCAACTTTTCCGCATTTTTGGAGAAAAGTCTGTTCCCCTTTTCTTCGTATACGTTTCCAGCTTCACTAAAAAGC
>VTPC01000597.1:30145-45882 GCA_011009095.1 Ignelater luminosus
TTTGACAACTGAATTTTATAAGTAAGGCAGGAACGAATGACAAATGTAGTATCTTGTCCATAAAGTGTTTAAGGGCTTAGTTTAATAAATAAATAAATTTGGTACATAGCAGACATTAATTGCTCAGAAAGTAGCACATAACAGGTATTAAAAATTTCTATTTTATATGAAAAATAAAATAATGTATAATTTATTACAAATTTATTGAAAACCTTAGAAGACTAATAGATTACACTACATCGTATAAGAAGAACTTGAGTTTATAAAGCTATGATTATTTCGGGTCTGGTCTGTACCTCAGGTTGTCATAAAATGAGTGGTGCTCTTTCTCAATTACGTTTTTCAATTCCTGTAGGTGCTTGTGTATTTGGATTCGTTTATTTCAAGGTCGCTCTGATATAAAAGTTTCACAAAACTTTTTGTTTTATATTATTTCTCCTCTGTGGAAGCGTTTTCCGTTTTTCAGTCAATTCTAATTTATATTGAATTTCCCCAGAAGGTAAGTATCTGCAACAATTGTATTCAACGAAAAAAAGACACTAAACAGTAAATGATTCAGAATCAGTTTGGCAACTTGATTTATAACAAAGTGCATGAGGATGTAAGAAGTACTTGTTATTTTTTAGGGATAAATATTACGTACCTTAGTTTCCTTATATCTGTAACTGTGGCATCTCCAGCTTTTTTTTCTGGTATCAATGATGGTAGATTGGTTGGTAAATTGTCATACTTAAAAAAGAAGTCGTAATTTAGCACGTTTATTTTATATGGTTGCTTGGTCCTGGCAACTCTCATTCGAGTTACATAATCAATGGGCGAATTGATCGGGGGTTTGAAATATTGTTCAAGTGTAGAATGCACGCTATCCGCCTCCATCATAGTGTGACCTTTTTCCAAATACAGCTGATTTATAACAATAGATTTTTCTACTGCTATGTTACTTTAAGCACTTGAAAGAAATTTATTGCTGTTTTGATAATTACACCCGTCGAAAATCAGAACCACTTTTTTGTAACTGTCTGCAATATTGCTTATGTAGTCTATAAGACAACTGGTAAACTCATTATTGCTGACTCCTCCTGATGCTTCGTGCCAAACATATAGTGACACTTCACTATTGTTTAATTCAGAAATACTGAAGTTATGCAACTGTAGCTTCTGTTTATAGTACCTGACCGAAGCTAAAGTTTTGGGGCACAGCAAAACACTTTGCAAGTCCATTGTCAGAACAAGTTTTTCTGAACTGGTTGTTTCCTTGGTAGCATTTTTTGCAGCTCGAGCTTCGTCCTTTCTCTTTAGGTGCTTTTGATATTCTTCAGAACTAACGATTCCTATTTTATATTCTCCGCAAGTATTGCATTAGTCTTTTCGCGGTGTATGAATTGCAATCTTTTCCTTGCTCAACAGCTTTGTGAATACTTGTCGAGTAGCAGCTGGTTTTTCATTTTCGCGACACCATTCAAGAAACACTTCATACATGCGTAATATTGACCGAAAGGTACTTTCTACATATGTTTTGCTTGTAGAAGCTTGACAGTGATGGCTTGGAACTTCCTTGACATGTTTGATTTTTTCTTCTTTCATTTTCTTTTCGTTTTTTTACCGATGTTATATTATCATTATTTCTGTTTTCTACTAAAACGTTTTTGTTGTTTGTACCCTTTTCTTTTTCAGAACACCAACGAAAACAAGTATCTCTACTAAGGCTTACAATATTCAACAAAAAAAAAAGCGACAGATTTTGACTCTTTGCCCAGTACGATTTTTTAAGTAAATAGCATGGCTTTTTATATTTATCACCTGTAGAAATGCTTTTGCGTTTTCAAATATCTCTGCTACTAACCGGACTTCGGATGTAAGTTTTCTTTTCGTTTCATGTTTTTAAGCGTTTCCAGAAATAGCTGAACATCTTTTTGCTCTCTTTCTCTGTTATTTTTGCACACAAAAAAGATCTGGACGTTTTATTCTTCGGAAGTTTATGTTTACATCTATCTTTTAAGGTTCTTTCATTCCTTGCTACATCATGATAAACTTTCTCTTTTAGTCCTTTTATAGCCTACATAAGAAGCACCTTCTAGTCGTCTTTTGCGTGTATCTTCTCTCTTTTCTATTAAAGGTTTTCTCTTTATTTTCATTACTTTTTATTTCAATTTGATCATTGTCTATTATGGAAGAGAATTCCAACTCAGCTATGGGTGTTTGGGAACAATCTTCAACATTTTTGTTGCCATAACTGTCATCATTACTGGTATTGTCTTCCTTGTCATCAGGATCATAATTACTGCCGCTATCAAGACTTTGCCCATCTAAGGGGATTTCTTCATCATTAGAACCTATACTATTGTGTTTTGACTGTAAAAATGTTAAAGGTAAGGTTATTCTTTCCTGACGAAAAGTAATTTAAAATAATTATAAGATATATAGTACTTACCAGTTACTATACTTATGTAGTATTGTAGCACTAACTTCCACTAACTTTTTCAAAAGGCAATTTAAGTTAATACGAAAAAAATAACAGCACAACACGTAAATTCGTTGAGAAAAATAACTGACAAACAACGAACGGTCTCTGAGCATGTCTTTTACGCTGTGGAAATAACTGCCATGTACCACATAACAAATGTTTAAAGCTGGTCATTTAGGAACTAATTTCTGCTATGTGTAGTATAGGATACATAGCAGATCTTTCTGGCTACCTTGCACATATAAATATTTATTTTTAGCCAACGCCATTAATTGCATTGAATTTATCACATACTGGATATTACCTAAGCACAAAGCAGCTATTACTGAGTGTTTAGATGTGAAAAAATATAAATTGTAAAAAATGTTACACAGCAGATATTGCATGAACAACGACGATATAAGATTTACATTGCCTTTCTCAGGCCTAAATCCACATTGGTTATCATCAATAGATGCTTCAATCAGCTTTCTTAATGACTTTCTAGTGTAATCTCATATACTTTACTAACAACGCTAAGTATCTCTGTAGTTTGAACATTTTATTGTATCACCCTTTTTACATATTGGCAACCTTATGGCTATTGTCCAGTTTCGTGATATAGACCCAGTTTTCCAAGTCGAATTAATCACTTTGTGAAAGCACAAGTACCCTACACCACACATGTACTTGATCATTTAAGCTTTTATTTCATCGTGTCCTGCTGCTTTGCAGTTTTTTAATCTTTTATATATATATGCATATAATTCTTCAGATGTAATTTTCTCGGCTATTCCTATTTCTTTATTTTCTTCTTCATTTCTCTTTTGCGTCTCATTGCCACCTTTCAGTATTTCGCAAAAATATTCTCTCCATCTTTCAGCAATTTGTTTATTATTTGTTAATAAATTACCCTCTTTGTCTTCAATACCTTTAAGTTCTCCTTTTCTGCCTTTCTTTAAGTTTTTCAAAGTTCTCTAGAGAAGCTTTGCATTTCCTTGGCCGTCCTCTTTCATCTTATTTCCGAAATCTTTCCAGGGTTTTTCATTTGCTTCTTTAATCCTATCCTTTACTAATCTTCTTTGTACTTTATATAATTATACAAATAGCTTCAGTTCTGTTACTCAGGTAGGCCTTCCAGAGTTCTTTTTTTCTTTTTACTTGCGTTTTGATTTCCGCATACCACCAAGCAGTGCACTTCTTGGTTTGTTAAGTGCATTTACCACAGATGTCTTTAGCTGCTCTGCAGGTAGATGCTTTAAATACCTGCTAAAGCCTTTCCACATATTCCATCCCCTTCTAGTTGACTTTAACGAATTCTCCCCTCAAGGCTAACTGGTAATTCTGTTTTATTGCATGTTTGTGTAGCTTGTGGGCTTTGATGCTCGGTCTATTATATAAATTATTTTCTAATGTTTCTACTTTTTCTTGGGTACAAATATCTGTACATTTTATTTTTATTTGCACTAAGAAGTGATCGCTCTCTATTTCTGCCCCTCTAGTCACTCTTATGTCGTTTACTTCTTTCCTATGTTCGGTTTGTAACAAAATTAGTAGATCTATTATAGATTTCTCATTTCGGTTGTCCATAATTCTGGTGCATTTGTGAATGTCTTTGTGCTTGTATTGGGTATTACCCACTATCATACCATGGTTAAAGCAAAAATCTATTATTCTTTGACCGTTATTATTAATAATATCTTCACCATGTTGTCCCATCGGGTGACCCCTGGCAGTGTTTCTCCCAATTTTACCATCAAAATCCCCCATATTAATTATTTTGTTGCTTACTTGATCCCTTTCGTTCTGTAACGACTCCCAAAACAAATCTTTAATTTCTTTCTTTTGACTCTCTGACGGTCTTTATCCCATGAGCACTGTCAATCTATTATTTTTTCCTTTTTTAATATCAATTCTTCAGAAGAAGTTTGTTGTTATGTATTGCTGAGAGCGCAGCCTTACGATCTCATTAAGGCAGTAGTAATGGCTTATTACCGGCAATACAGTTGTTGAGTAAAAACCAAGTGAATGATTGATACTGTTTTATTACGTTCCAAATTTTCTTTTTATACAATATTGAAATGCTGACATTAATAACAAATTACAAACTAGGTAACACAGAAAAATAACAAATATGCAAAGAACAAATAAAATATATACAATTCTGCCGCTGTCAAGTCTATACTAGTACAGTTGCTTTTCTTCCATGAGACCTGTTATTCGTCGGTCAACTTCCATTTTTTCCAGGGTAACTTTATTTCTCACTCAATACATTTTTCTTAAACCGCAGCGTCTTCGCCAGAACATTTCTGTAGTCTTGATTGTCTTCTTATATCCTTATTTACTACCCACACCTCAGCTCCATTGAAGATTTTATTTTATTCCAGAGGATAGCATTTAATGGTCTAGTGACTTTCTTTCCTTAACACACTTTATTGAAAATGTCTTTTTGGTCTTTACCATCCCTTTACTGATTGTTACTCCTAGATAAGTGTATTCTTCTGTATGTGTAGCAGTTCCAATTCTCTGCTCACCCTCCAATGGCCATATATTCAGTTTTACTTATGTTCAGCTCGAATTCGTATTTGTCATACGTTTCAATTAAATTTTGTAACATGTAAGTTACATTGTCTATATCTTCCGCTAAAATCAGCTAATCGTCAGCAAATAATAATGTATATAATAAGTTATTGTTCAGCTTAATTCCTATATTACTACAGTACAGAGTTTATGTACTGTTTGAATAAGGTTGGATCTTGTTTCAAACCTTTAGTTGTTACAAAAGATCGAGATAAAGGTTTGCCAATTTTAACTAAACTTTGGTTGTTATACAACTTTCTTGCGGCATTTATGTATATTCTACGTATTTGGCTTGATGGCATTGCCTCCCAAAGATTCGATCGAGGAACAAAGTCGTAGGCTTTCCTCAAGTCTATAAACACAATATAAAGTTCTTTATTTTGAGCCGGTTTATTTTCTATAAGTTGCTTCACACCAAATAGATTATCGATACAAGATCGTCCGGTACTGAAACCGCTTTGTTTCTTCTGATAGACCAACTCTTCCTCTACCTGCTTTGAAGTATTCGCTCATACAGTCTTCCTATAGATGACGTCACAGTAAGTCCCCTATCTTTTGCATTACTTTCTACTTCCTCTCTTGAATAAAAACGTTATATGTTTATTTGCCAGTCATGTGGCACATCTTCGCCTATCAAACACTTATTAAAAATGCTCTGAAGTATTTCAACACATTCTTCAGGGGCATATTTGACTAATTCTATTATTTTTCAATCTAATTCTATTATTTTTCAATTCTTTTTTAATTTGCTCATTGCCTATCTTGTACACTTGTATTTCCATTGTGGGCTTCGTTCTTAAATTCGTTTCTATCTTTTGGTAACAACCGTTCGTAGTATTCCCTCCGTTTACTTAGGCCAAGTGGGTCTATCTTACCTATATTTTTAAAGTCTATCCGTAAGCTGTTTATGCACTTCCAGGCTTCTCGTGCTCTTAAACTTTCCATTGTGTTATTAATTTCAGTACAGTTTTCCTCTCAGCTCTCATTTCTTGCTTTAGCTATCTTCTTCTTTACGATGTAGCTGGCTCTAGTATACTCTTTTCTATCATCCGGATCACTGGTTGTAAGCCATTTCTGATAGACTGTTTTCTTTAGTTTTAATAATTTCTCCAAGCTATGTTCGCACATTTCATTAGCACCCTCTTCTATGTTGTTTTTCAATTTCTGTGCTAATCTCAATTTATATAAAAATTGCATTGAGCTATCGTATAGCTTTTCGATGTTGTAGAACGGCCATAGCTCCTTCTTTTCACTTTCATCTTTCTTTTAGTGTATAGCTGAACTGTGAAAATTCATGTTTATTGTAGCTTTAAGTAGGAAATGGTCACTCCCGCACTATTCATCTCCATAAACCGGAACATCCCTAGTTTTCATTTTTGTTTGTTCTCTCAGCATCACATAGTCAATAATCGATCTTAATCTTCTAGTCGGTTGAGTCCAGGTATATTTATGGAAGTCCTTATAAGAACAGTATTCATTTATTATTCCTAGGGAAAATGTTTCCCACATATCTCTTATTCGTCGACAATTTTCATTTATTACATCTTCACCGTGTTGTCCCACGATTCTGTCATTTGCTTTACTACCGGTTCTTCCGTTTAGGCCATCCATTATTACTAGTACTTCTTTTTTGTTTCCAATCTTTTTCAAGTTCTATAATACTTTATAAAATTAATCTTTCCCTTCCGTCGCTGCATCCTTTGCATTCTTTATTTGCATTTCTACTATTATTAATCTTCCATTGACTGGGTGCCAGCTGTCGACCAGTTTTTCTAGCTTTTTCTTAATGGATTCTGCTATTCCGGTTTTGGCTCGTTTTTGTTTTTCGGCACTATTGTACAGGTAAAGGTAATCTTGTTTGCTTTCAGACTCATTTCCCTTCTTTGTTTGCCTCACTTAGCACGGCTATATCTATTTCAAAATTATTCAGTTCTTGAAATACTTGAGTTGCTTACTATTTATGCTTTGAGCATTCCAATATACCAAGTTCATAGTTCTTTTTCGCTACTTTTGTCGTCATGTAATACATTTGTTGAGTAAAAACCAAGTGAATGATTGATACTGTTTTATTACGTTCCAAATTTTCTTTTTATACAATATTGATATGCTGACATTAATAACAAATTACAAACTAGGTAACACAGAAAAATAACAAATATGTAAGTAACAAATAAAATATATACAATTCTGCAACTTTGGTTTTACAATTAGTTTATCTTTTTACTGACTTAGACTTTTCTTTATTTATTATTTAATACGTTTATAGTACAACATAGTAAATTTATCTACTCGTATTATGCAAGTCGATACACTTTGATTGTAGAAGTGCTGACTGGTACATTCCTGAAATGTGACGCACTTTTTTTAATATGTTGCAAATGACCTAGAAAGTTTCGTTATTGAAAATAATTTATGTTGAAATTTTAGATTAGATTTAATTTTATGAAAATTGGAATTATGTTTTTAAATGAAAAATAATCTGTTTAATCCAAGATTAAACACTTTCTCTCTCTCTCTCTCTCTCATTTTTCACTCCACTAAAAATAAGAGATCGTTTCCTAGCAACATGTTTTCTTGGTTATTTTTTGTCTCACTTAGTTCCAGAATTTTAAGCTTATTCTTCTCAAATTCTTCCGCAAGTTCGTTTTCTTTTCCGTTCATTTTATGTACATTCCATAAACCCATCTTCCATATATGTCTTCCCGCTCTAGTTATGTTTGCTTCTAATTTTGCATTTTCCACTTCAAGCTGCCTTCCAAAGTCTGATCTTAGCTTTGCTAAATATACCATGAAGCTCTGGCTTCTAACTATCGTAAATCGTTACAAGATGAATTTATAAAATGGGAAGTTTTTTCTGAGATTCTAGTATCCAGTTACCAGAAGTTTAAAACCATATGAGCTTTTCCACAACAGTTTTAGGTTTACTTGCTTTCCAGAAGCTGCTTAGCCTGTCTACAGTTTCTTGACTTTTTCTTGAAGTTCTGTTTTATTATTCATTCATTTATTCCTGCCTATTTCTTTCTTTACTAACGTTGATATTCTGCCTGAAGGCATTGATGAGTATACCCATCATAATATAGTTAACAAGATGATAGTTCTTTTTGCTGTATGAAATAGATTGAAGCTAAGAGCAAAAGTTAAAGATGATAATTTTCCTTATTGTATTTAAGACTTTGTGTTTCAATTTGTCATTTTAACGGTTATAAGGTCGCCACAATTTCCCAAGGTGTAAATTATAAAGTTAGACCTGAAGCTATAGAAAAAGTACATATTTAACTTCGACGAATACTAAAAAGTAGTTGCTTTACTGATTGAAATTCCGAACTTTATCTTTAGCAAATCTTGAACTTACGAACTTGCAGCACGTGCTTATTATAACAGTTAACTTTTACGACTTTAAATACTTTTTTATTTTCTCAATCTGAATTAGGACTAGGAGTGTTTCTACTTGTTCATTCAAACGTTCTTGTAAGTGGATTATTTCCAGATTAGTCCCTTTTGTATGTTTTTATAGTCACGTGTTTTTAAGTATTTTCCCCTAGTCATGGTAATTTCCGCGATGTTGTTAGTGTCCCTAATTTCTCTGATTAATTAATCTTTTTTGCATTTTATGTTGCCATTATTTGCTTAACACAATATAAAGGCAAGGGGGAGTCAATTTTAAGTTGAAAACAGCGGTTGTTTTTTAGAGAAAATAAATCACCGAGAGTTGGCAAATGACTAGGGACGCTGAGTGGAACGAACGTATCCATTCGTAGTTCTTATGCACAATTTCTGAACACCACCGAGGAGTAGTATTACTGCAACAAAAACTAATCATGTAATATGCGGCAGAGAACTGTTGAATAAAAGATATTTTATAGCCCGCAACAAAACAGCTATATTGAAGTCAGACTCTAATAAGTCTGCTGTATGTGTTATGTGCTTAGAAATGGCTTATTTAGGCTACCTCTCTACAATATAACGAGAAATATTGCGCTTTTATACGGCCGTCTCTTTTTAGAAAGGGCGTGGAAAATAATACATTATTAATTTTCATGCCCTGACGCTGATGCTGGCTCAGGGAAAGTGATATACACCTTCTCGATTAATATTAATTCCCGACACGTTTTCGACCATTTCACTCAAGAAAATTCCCACCCGGTAAAGATTTTTTAACAATTTGTTATACTACCGCGAACACCTGCTGACAAAAATTGAAAACAAAACCATTTAAAGATATCGCGAAGCTAGAAGTTGCTGAAATTTGTTGAGCAAACTGACGCATGAATCATTTATTTCTTTTATATAAGTGTTGAACTGTTAACTAAACCGTGAAATATTTATACCTCCTATTTCCATTATTAAGAATTTCCCTTATAAATAAAGAAGAATTCTCGATAAATCTAGTTATAGTATTTTTAACATAAACTACCTTTATGTTTTAGTCATTTTATTCAATTAAATTTGAGAGAATTTTTTGCCCATCGTTGTAAGAGTTTTACGGCTTCTACGACCTTTTCGCTTTTTGGGTGTCATCTTTTTGTTATCCAACAACGTTTCATATACTTCCTGACCTTCCGTTTCTCTTTTTTTTTTCTGACTGTTTTTGTTCATTCATTGTGTAAGTGCCAAAAGTGCTTTTGTTTATATGGTGTTGATCCATTTTAATTCGTTGTTCGTTGTAATTCAAAAGCTACAGTTCTTGCTTGAAGGTCTGTTTATGGATTAGCAACTTGGTGGTTCTGGCACCAGTGTTAATTTTTTGCACTCTGAATTTATATTTGTGGTTTGTAGATGGCTTAGAATAAATGGTGGATAGTTTTTTGGGTTACTTGCTTCCTGTTATTAATAATACGTAATCTTGCTTCCACTTTATGAACTGTTAGGAGCTGGGTGTCACTTTCCCCGGTATTATACTTATTGGGAGGTGCATATATTGAATTAACAAATTATAAATGTTTACATCAAGAAAAAAAAAACTATCAGTTTCGGATTCTGTAATGCTTATTATTTTATTGAAATGATATTAATTTCGAACTAAGCCGTTTTTGTATTTTCTTCTAATTAGAACATTCACACGGGTTATCATTAAAGCTAATGTTCACTGTAAAAAATTTATTTGTTGATTTTTGTCCTTTGATTACCGCAGCAA
The DNA here is from genome assembly GCA_011009095.1 of Ignelater luminosus. NCBI lineage: Eukaryota > Metazoa > Arthropoda > Insecta > Coleoptera > Elateridae > Ignelater > Ignelater luminosus. The sequence goes on from VTPC01000597.1 coordinate 40,303, forward strand.
GCAAGTATCAAAATATTGTTTTGCCTTTGATGATGAATCTCGCAAATCAGGAACTTGCACGGGATGGCATTCTGAGTTCAACAATTGGGTTGATATGACTGCTAGAAGCAATCGAACATTCTGAGCCAATTAGCGTCTAATTTCTGCTACAAATAGCCTGTCAAATTTGTTCCAGTTTAATGTTATAAATTCCCTTAAAGGTAATCCTGTAACGTGGTCATTAGTCGTGTATCTTTAACAATTTAGAATCTTCATTTTCTTTACCCTTTTTATCTTTTCCTGCTTTACTCAAGAATGGTATGCCAACTGTTGGCAACTGAAATTTATTTTGGTCTGTGATTCTTGCACAGTTCCTATAGAAAAATGTTCTTATTCAACTTAATATTCCTGTCAGTAGCCTTATATTTTACTTACACTCTCTTAGCAAGATTTAACAGAAAGATTTTATATTGTCGCTGTCTTGGGGTCTCTTAGGCTTGATGTCATTGTCTAAGCAGTGTTTTCTTTTAATCGTTTGCTGTGCAATTCTAGATATAAACTTTTTTCTTCCATTCTTTGCCAGGAAGCCAACTTGGTTTCACTACCTCAAGTTTCCGTAGTCTGATAACGTAATCCAATACTGAATCTGAATTTATTTTACAGTAATGACTTTAGTTACTGTAAACATTTCTCTGTAATTGCGGCTCTTCTTTAATACTCCGTTTGAAATACTGTTGTGTGCAAAGCAAGCAATACAGACTAGTCTGTTTAGCTTCCCCAAGACTTTGTTTTCATTTCCAATCTTTCTTTAACAGAATAAAAATTGCAAAGTCCTTGCTGGCTTGGTGCCCTTGACGGGGCAGATCTAATAGAATCTCCACGACTGCCGTGAGTGTTGATGACATTGCTTTGGTAATTTTCAAGCAGTCTAGTGGTTGCACATTGCCTGGATACCGTAAAGCAAGGAGACCCCCTCTCACCGTTATTACTTAACACGGTAGTAGACGAGCTCATCGAGAAACTTGAATCAACCGGCCTTGCATTCCAAATCAACGACCATGTAAACGCAGCGAGTTTGGCATATGCCAACGACATACTTCTAATCAGCGATACCTACGATCACTGCCAAAGGCTACTACGGCTGACAAAAGAGTTCTCTGAGTTGAGGAGGCTGGACTTGAATCCTCAGAAGAGCGTAGCTCAAGCGGTTCGAACAGTCCTCGGAAAGAAGGTAATTTTTGCGGCGACGACCAGCCAATTTTGCGTTGACGGCAAGCCGCTCAAGCAACTTGGCCCAGATGACTTCTTTCGGTACCTAGGGTTAAAATACAACTATCTAGGTCAAAGTCGGCCGTTTCTAGAGGATCTGCAGATGCAATTCCGTCGTATAGCAACTGCGCCTCTAAAGCCTTGGCAAAAACTCGCTATGCTAAAAACCTACCTCCTCCCTAGGGTATTAGCATGTCTGACCAACGCGCGGGTCACCAAGAAAATTCTAAAAAGCACGGACTAGTTAGGATCTATGTCAGACAGTCTATGCACCTAAATAAGACCTGCTCTGACGATTTTATTTACGCACCCACTCGTCAGGGTGAGGTAGGGGTTTTATTGTTCTTGGCGACAAGGTCACAAAAGCCGCCTTAAACACTGACCTGACGACTGCTGCGATATTGGCTCTCCCGAACATACACAAAATGGTCGGCAAAATGACGACCTGGTCCAGAGACTTCGGCACCACGAATGCCAGAAGGGCCAGGGTATGGGGAGAGCATCTGGACCGCTCATATTCCGGAAACGGCCTGGGACAAGGCAATCACTCGAATGTCCCGGCGGCGACCTACAGGCAAAAAGTAGACTACTACTTTACGCCACCTATGGTACGGGCATTACACCGAAAATACGGCGACAAACAAATAACTGTTACAGCTTTAGTCCTCGGAGCCTGTGGTACTTAGCCCACTATCAACAAACAGGTTGCGGCCCTTTTAAATCTATCAAAGAACGACCAGAAGCGAATAGTGGGGAATGTAGTGAATGGCTCCACTATCATACATGGTTGCTTTATGCGGCAAGTTTGGGTATCCCGACATAACCATGCTGAGCCGCTGGCCCTTGGTGAGGAAACCTTTGCTATACGAACGATGTGTTTCTTGTGTTGTTTTCATGGATGTTTGTGTGTCTTTAGACACTTTTAATTTTGCATGTCCTAGCATCAAGTTTTATATTTACATTGATTTTAACGTGTTGACTATTTATTCATAGTTTTATTTATTTATTCATTTATTATTTTAATTTCGAGAAGAATGGCTTAGCCAATTTTATACTTGATTGTTAAATACACAAGAGGCTACCCGCATCTCCCGCTCTCATCATCTGCGATAAGCCATGTCGCTGCCATGCGAACGCGCCGCGTCATCAAGCGCGGAATAATCCCGGGGCATCCCTAAGGGGATCTCATATCGCTTTTCAGTGTCTCAGAATAGTCCTACAGTAAATCTTCTGCTAGTGCTCTTGGCCACCATTCAAAAGCTGCGTGTACGATAACGGCCCTAAGATATTCGGGATGGGTTGGGTTTTTGCGTTGACAAAACGAAGTTTCACTTTTTCCCAAGGGTCCTCGGTATGCGACATCTGCCCCAGTCAGTTCTTGACATTCAGTCAACTATGAAGAGACTCTTCCAGGTTTTTAACTAGCTATCGTGTAAAAACCCCGCTACTTCAAAAGCCCTATCTCTTGTTTTGACAATTTCTATTTCGACTTTCATGAATAAATGCCATTCCGAAGCATATCCTTGACGGTCTTCTTTAGTTTTTTTTGAATCGGTTTCGCTTAGTTGTCCCGATCGCAGTACTTTCCGTACTTTGGAAATTGGAGTTTAAACGGCTGTAAGTCTCCCTGTGTCTCTCGTTTCCCTTTCAATCTTTAGCTCGCTGTCCAGCTTGGTTTTTACAGTTTCCTAAACCGTGGAGCCCTGTGTAGCTAATGTTACCATAACTTTAGTCGTAAGTTCTTCGAGCAGTTCTTGGTACTTGGGTTGGTTGAGTTTATACTTTGGGTTTAATATCTAGTTCCAGAAGTAGATGGGAAAGGCATTTCCACCTCGGGGAAATACCTGGTTTCCCAAAAATAAGATTGTCTATTCAGTTACTTTTCTTCTTAAAAATTTATTATTTTTATAGGTGTGTTCTCCTCTTAGTTTTAAGATATAATTGTTTACGGATGACCGACAGGGGGAATGCATAATCTATCAGTCTCGGACTTCTTGCTTGGCCTCAAAATTAAGTTTTACTATTTTGTGTAAACATTAACAGTAAAATTTCTGGATCAACCTACAACAAAAACGTATTACTTCTTTATTTAGCAATGGTGTGTCTTCTTCATAGAATTTTCAGACCATCTGCAATGCTCTGGATTACCATTCATTAGGTTAGATTGTAAAATTGTTTCCTCTTTTTTTCTTTTTTCATAGCTGATGACAGCAAGACTACAAAATAACACAACGGGTTTGTCAATCACGGCTTACGTAGTGTCAGTAATGTTTTATGAGTGGAAGTTGTGGTGGTCTTCCGTGTTTGTGTTTAATCTCCATCCGGTGCAGGCTACGTATCCCTTGCTGTGGTCTGCATTAAATCTGAGTTGAAGGGCACAGACACCCAGATGTCTAAGGACATAACCAAATCTATTTATAGAATATTAATTCGGGCTTTTCCAGTTAGCTATTCCCAAAATACTTCGAATTCAATTCTCTAGAAATATTAGCAGAATTGGAACTGACTGTGTTTTGAAGACTTTGTCCAGGTCCTTCTTGTCTGTCAAACTTTTAAACTAAATTTGCCACATCGTCGCATTTCTCCACGTCTTGCAATTGTTGGGGTGCCATTTCTAAAGATGATGATGATGATGATGTCAGCGTTATTTTTCCCGCCGAAGGCGGGAAGCCGTTCTAAGCTTTCTTCTGAAGCTTCTTCAGCAATGAGAATGTGGTTCATTGGAGCGAGGCAAAATACGAACGTTGTTATCGTTCATTGGCACTTGATCAGACGTTGGAGCGATGTAGTATGAACTGGCGCGTGGAGGGCCGTTGGCAGCATGGATGTTAATAAGCCGGCGGCGTCTCGTCAGATGTAATAGTTTAGGGCGGCGGCAATTGGCATTTGTACCCGATGCGAAGTTGGTGGTGAACGGTCCCTGGTAGGCGGGGCTTGAAGAGAATTTTTGTTGTTGGGCTTTTCTGGTATTGGAAAAGGGCGTCGGTTGTTGCCGGATGTTTCAGCGGTTGCGTGGCGCATCGGTAGGTGTTATCTGAAGGTCTAGTCTTGATGGATTAGCTCTTGAACGGTGTAGTGCTAAGAAACGGTTGTTAAGGTCAATAACCTCGTTGTACATTTACTGTATAGTTATTGTTGCCTATCTTCTGCCAAGCTGATGATGACTTTGAGATGGTAGTTGTAGAAGGTCGTGCTGGGCGCCGCGACAGGGGCAATGGATATGATTAGATATCCATTGGCTGTCGCAGGCTGTCAATTCTGGTAGTGATGGTAGCGGATGTAGTGAACAACGTCCATAGCTGACGGTGAACTTGAACTTGCAAAAACTTGGTGGTGTCCGGCAGTTGGCATAACAAACGGTTTTCATAGCCACACCCCTACTCGCGCGGTGTGGGGGGTGAGCTCGGTAGCGGCCGCTAGGAGTAGACGGAGAAAGTGGCAAGGGGACTTCGAGGCTGTAAATCTACTTACGCCGCGGCCCGGGACGCGTTTGGAATACGGACACCCAGGAGAGCACAGGAAATCGGCGGCTCTCCCCCTAGGCAGCGATGTACGCGGGTGGAAAAGGGACACCGGCTCCGGGCATCTGCTTCCACCCACAAACACAGAGTGCCCCGGCTGGAAGACCGGCGCCACTAATGGTTTTTTGCCCCCCAAAACGAAGATTGCCAGTAGCAGCTGCAACAGGTCGCACCACCCGGGGTGAATTGCCGGTGGGCTGTGTGCGACCGGAAGGGACCACTGCCGACGTCTTCACAGAACGGATACTACGCGGAACTGTCTGAAGATAAGAGCCTGTCTTGCAATCTGCCCTTCACCTGTTTTACAGTACAGTATTTTACAGTACCCCAGAATACGACAACTTAACTTTTTTTAAATGTTCTTGCCGCTTCTTCAATGATTCTAAAATCTAAAGTAAGAAGTTAGAAATAAAAACAGACAAATATTGAGAAAAATCCAAAAATGCTGATCTTCAGAAATGAGCGTTTAAAATTGATACATCATGTTAATAAATAACCGTTGAATTCAATGTAAAGGGAAGTTTCAAGACATATTTTAGATGTAAGTTACTTGTACAAGGTTGTACACTTGTCAATTTACTACATGCAGGTAATGTAAACAAATAGTTAACCTGCAATGCACAAATCTGGGACAATCGATTATTTAATATTCTTTTTATCTACTAGATGTTCTCTTATGTTAATGACCTCAGGTCAGGTAGGATTCATCGATACAGATTAAAGTACGCCTAGATATTTTCAGGCGGATGTAGTTAAAAGTAACAGCGTTTTACTCAATTGTATCAATAAACGCTCATGTTTATAAAACCCA
>VTPC01000597.1:46282-69833 GCA_011009095.1 Ignelater luminosus
CTTTCCGTACTTTGGAAATTGGAGTTTAAACGGCTGTAAGTCTCCCTTTGTTTCTCGTTTCCCTTTCAATCTTTAGCTCGCTGTTCAGCTTGGTTTTTATAGTTTCTTAAACCGAGGAGCCCTGTGTAGCTAATGTTACCATAACTTCAGTCGTAAGTTCTTCGAGCAGTTCTTGGTACTTGGGTTGGTTGAGTTTATATTTTAGGTTTAATATCTAGTTCCAGAAGTAGATTTCCACCTCGGGGAAGTACCTGGTGTTCCAAAAATAAGAACCAGTAACTATTGATTGTTTATTCAGTTACTCTTCTTAAAAATTTATTATTTTTATAGGTGTGTTCTCCTGTTAGTTTTAAGATATAAGCCAAAATTGTTTACGGATGACCGACAGGGGGAATGCATAATCTATCAGTCTCGGACTTCTTGCTTGGAGTAGGTCTATCATTTTTCTAACCATTGCAGCTGCTTGGGAAGATCTCAGTCAGATACCTCAGGCTTTTTTCTATTTGCCACCGGGAAACGAACTAGTTTAGTTTAATAGGCTTTTTATAGTTAACATTAGATCAACTTCTTCAGCATTTTTATAAAGTGCCTGGTTTATCTTTAATTATTTATTGCTATTCTACTTATTTATTGCATTTAGTGGTAGCCTTTGCTGTTTTTTTCTGATCAGATTTTTAAAACGCTGGTTTGTTTATCAAAGGTTATGGGATAAGTACAGTAGTCTTAAACTACAGTGTATAAAACATTGTATTATATTAAATCTACTTTTTCAGGAAAGTCAAATAATATTGAAAATTATACTATAAATTGTTATAAGTATCAGCTGAGTTGATTGTGATTGTACATTACATACCAGTTAAATATTGGTTTGGTTTTAACCTTTAACAAAATAATCAAAAATGATTTCTAGATCCTTCATTTGCCCGTATCTGTGACAAAAATCATACCAACATGAGTTTTACAAAATCGATGCCAGCTGAGCCACAAAATTCTTTTTTGGCCTTAAAATTAAGTTTTACTATTTTGTGTAAACATTAACAGTAAAATTTCTGGATCAATCTACAACAAAAAACGTATTACTTTTTTATTTAGCAATGGTGTGTCTTCTTCATAGAATTTTCAGACCATCTGCAATGCTCTGGATTATCATTCATTAGGTTAGATTTTAAAACTGTTTCCTCTTTTTTTCTTTTTTCATAGCTGATGACAGCAAGACTACAAAATAACACAACGAGTTTGTCAATCACGGCTTATGTAGTGTCAGTAATGTTTTATGAGTGGAAATTGTGGCGGTCTTCCGTGTTTGTGTTTAATCTCCATCCGGTGCAGGCTACGTATTCCTTGCTGTGGTCTGCATTAAATCTGAGTTGAAGGGCACAGACACCCAGATGTCTAAGGACATAGCTAAATGTATTTATAGAATATTAATTCGGGTTTTTCCACTTAGCTATTCCCAAAATACTTCGAATTCAATTCTCTAGAAATATTAGCAGAATTGGAACTGACTGTGTTTTGAAGACTTTGTCCAGGTCCTTCTTGTCTTTCAAACTTTTAAACTAAATTTGTCACATCGTCGCATTTCTCCACGTCTTGCAATTGTTGGGGGCGCCATTTCTAAAGATGATGATGATGATGATGATGTCAGCGTTATTTTTCCCGCCGAAGATGTGAGGCCGTTCTAAGCTTCCTTCTGAAGCTTCTTCAGCAATGAGGATGTGGTTTATTGGAGCGACGCAAAATACGAACGTTGTTATCGTTCATTGGCACTTGATCAGAGGTTGGAGCGATGTAGTATGAAATGGCGTGTGGAGGGCCGTTGGCAGCATGGATGTTAATGAGTCGGCGGCGTCTCGTCAGATGTAATAGTTTAGCGCGGCGGCAATTGGCATTTGTACCTGAAGCGAAGTTGGTGGTGAACAGTCCCTGGTAGGCGGGGCTTGAAGGGAGCTTTTGTTGTTGGATTTTTCTGGTATTGGAAAAGGAGTCGGTTGTTGCCGGAGGTTTCGGCGGTTGCATGGCGCATCGGTAGGTGTTATCTGAAGGTCTAGTCTTGATGGATTAGTTCTTGGACGGTGTAGTGCGAAGAAACGGTTGTTAAGGTCAATAACCTCGTTGTACATTTACTGTATAGTTGTTGGTGCCCATCTTCTGCCAAGCTGATGATGACTTTGAGATGGTAGTTGTAGAAGGTCGTGCTGGGCACCGCGACAGGGGCAATGGATATGATTAGATATCCATTGGCTGTCGCGAGCGATGTTAATTCTGGTAGTGATAGTAGCGGATGTAGTGAACAACGTCCGTAGCTGACGGTGAACTTGAACTTGCGAAAACTTGGTGGTGTCCGGCAGTTGGCATAACAAACGGTTTTCATAGCCACACCCCTACTCGCGCGGTGTGGGGGGTGAGCTCGGTAGCGGCCGCTAGAAGTAGACGGAGAAAGTGGCAAGGGGACTTCGGGGCCGTAAACCTACAAACACAGAGTGCCCCGGCTGGAAGACCGGCGCCACTGCTGGTCTTTTGCCCCCCAAACCAAAGGTTGCCAGTAGCAGCTGCAACAGGTCGCACCACCCTGGGTGAATTGCCGGTGGGCTGGGTGCGACCGGAAGGGACCACTACCGACGTCTGCATAGAACGGATACTACGCGGAACTGTCGGAAGATAATAGCCTGTCTTGCAATCTGCCCTCCACCTGTTTTACAGTACAGTATTTTACAATACCCCAGAATACGACAACTTAACTTTTTAAAATGTTCTTGCCGCTTCTTTAATGATTCTAAAATCTAAAGTAAGAAGTTAGAAATAAAAACAGACAAATATTGAAAAAAATCCAAAAATGCTGATCTTCAGAAATGAGCGTTTAAAATTGATACATCATGTTAATAAATAACCGTTGAATTCAATGTAAAGGGAAGTTTCAAGACATATTTTAGATGTAAGTTACTTGTACAAGGTTGTACACTTGTCAATTTACTACATGCAGGTAATGTAAACAAATAGTTAACCTGCAATGCACAAATCTGGGACAATCGATTATTTAATATTCTTTTTATCTACTAGATGTTCTCTTATGTTAATGACCTCAGGTCAGGTAGGATTCATCGATACAGATTAAAGTACGCCTAGATATTTTCAGGCGGATGTAGTTAAAAGTAACAGCGTTTTACTCAATTGTATCAATAAACGCTCATGTTTATAAAACCCACCGTTGCAGCATTTTCGAAACGCAACTATTTGATTATTACCTGTACTAATTGACATTTTCCAATTTGTATTGTAATTATTTTGTAACATACAACGTTGAATGTTATATCAATAACTCATTTTAAAATTACCTTAAAAATGCTAAAACTGCGTTTGAATAGAATTTCGAACAAATTAATGAAACCCGTATTGATGTTGCGAAGAGTCAATATTTGCAGTTATTATGGTCAAACCCCTTATCGGCATGTATGTTACGTATGTATGAAATTTAATACCTCTAGGATATGTTCGAATTATTTACATACATAATTGTACTTTATTGTAAATAATTCTAGTTGAACACTTGTGTGTATCACATTATTACGTTCATCCGGAGCTAAATCCAGTTGTTTACTTTTAAAAGTGGTAGCAAACATAGCGAGACCATTTTACTTTAGTTATATCGTCTATTCAAATAATAATTTAATAAACGTTAAAGGGTTAACAACAAAATTTTTCTGTTCTATTATCCGAATTTATTGTTTGCAAACACAAATGACGTCCTGTAATAAAAAAGAAACAAGTAAAGTTTTATTACGTTAAATATGTATTTAGTAGTATTTTCTATCCAAGAAAATCAATACTAAAATTTACTTCACTGCACTGCATTAAATAGTTAATATAGAAATCGTAATGGAGCATTAACATTTCAGCAAAACTAACTAGGAAATTTAACGTCAGTTACATGTGGAAGTCTAAATGCAGATCGGTAGTTTCAAAGGGTTGTAAACCGACAGTGGATTTGATTGCGCCTTTGTATAATACCAGCAGAAAGAAGAGATGTGTAGTAATGCTCCCTTAGAGAAGATTTGCATTACGTGAAAACTAATGAGACGGCTAATATCCTCAAAATCAAGCTTGCTAAACTAATGAACCGTCAAGTACACTTTAGAGATTCATTTTACTGCGTATGATCCTCAATCAACGAGATTATATGCAGTAACATTGCATTAGGTTGTAAATGTACGTTAAAGTTGTGTATTTTAACCTTTAGTCTGATGGTTTCACATGAATGAAAGGTAATTGGTTTAAAATTGCTTCTAGATTTTTAAAACTAAAAACCTCTCGAGATGTCTCATTAATGATTGAAAATTTTATAAATAAAACTGAACATTTATAATTTAATCTTGTATCTCAGTAGTTATTTTATGACTATGTTCGTTTAATTATAAACATGTTAATGGTTGATTATAAATATGTAGATTCTAATTAACATTCTTACATAAGTTAGGTTTGATTATTGCCTATCTTAGAAAATTGAGATTCAAATTATGTGCAGAGACTTTTAAAATAGCCTTACGATGCGTTAAGGGTGAAGGTAGCTAATCTAAGGCTAACGTTGGTTTCAAATCCAGAGGTTTCTCCACACTTTCTGTTGCAGAAAGTAACTTAAAAATGTCACCAAAGGTTTGTCCAAAGTTAAAATGTCTACTCTGGGCAGTTACATAAAACGACTTTAAGGCTCTGTATGGATCTCACACGACCAGTCTTGAACAAATCGAAACCCTTAGACAGCTCTAGGATTATACAGACAAAAAGGATATTTTTCTCCTAACCAACATAGGTATCTTCCGCTAGTTTCTACCTGAACTGAGAATTATCTAGCAAATGTCTAATTGATACAAAGAAAATATGTCAGAGTAGATTGAAGAGAATCTTGAACGGTTCAATTATTATATTATCTTTTTAAAATTCTAAATCTAAAGAAGTTTAAATTAAGCGTAAATAACAAAATAAAAACTTACCACATTTAAACTTTCGAAGATCTTTTCCACAGCTGTGCAAAAAAGTCGTAAAAAGAAAAAAAATCTGAATCAAGTGCACAAAAAACCCACTTAACGGTCGCTTCCTAAGATAACACGGCGACAAACAAACAGGTTTGTCGAAATCGATAAAATGCATTTATCGTGATTAAATGTCTTCAACCGTTATTAAACTTAAACAATTAAAACAAAGATTGATAAATCTTTCTGGGTTATTATATTTTCACAAGTTATCCACGGGGATTTCTACCGCTTTGGAAGGTTAGCAAAGATCATTGAGCGCACCCTCTAAACAGCTAGATAGACCAACAATCCCAAGTCTTGCGGATAAAGATCTAGAAATTTAAATAGCAACGCCGGAGCTTAGCTTTTAGTTGACGAAGGCCTCGGTTCCGTTCTCCCTTACAGCGAGAACAATTAGATGGTCACGCAAAATTACCTCCTCCGGAACAAGCTACATAGGATCGAACAACATATATTAGACCAGAATCAATCAAGGTACACCTTACGTACCCTCGAAATGCTGAGGCTTGTCGCACTCACAAAATCAACAAATCTAGGAACTTAAAACCACCTTAGCGATGACATCACGCTCAAAAATTCCTAACATCCATCTTTTTACCAGGAAACAGATTCCAGCTGTCAGATTTCAAAATAACAAAAACAAAGTTAAAGGATGAAAGAAATACCTGGTGTCTTGCTAACAAGAGTACTTAAGGGGAAAAATTTGTTAACCCTAAAAGAAACAAAAAAAAATCTTTCAGAAGCTAAACAGTGGAACGGTAGCAAAAAAGCGACCGTTACAACACAAGGAGGAAAACTAGAGAAAAGGTCCTCGTTCTTTTGATTTTAGTTTCCTATTTTTTTTTAAATTTCTTTTTTATCAGAAGTAGGTTTTCTTATGTTACAGTCGGAGCTATACATATCTTTTTGTACGCCTGTAACAGCTTAGTTAGTACTGATAACTTTAGTGGTTCAAAATTCAGTTGATGGTATCATTATTAACAAGCGAGAAACTCTGAGTGACGACTAGTCACTTAACTTCTAAACTGCTTTATATTTCCAAAACTGCCAAATTATACAGAAATTAACCAATCAAGCGGTCTGACCCATCCTGAAGTTAGCTCCCTGGCCGTTGCTGCAAACGTATCTGTATCTTCTGAAAGCTTGGAAGCAATGTTTTGTTAAGGTTTTTATATAGTTGTCTGTATCTGATAGGGAAAAGTTATTAGGAATGACGGTAGGATTTATAGCAAGAGGGAGGTAAATAGGAGTCGGAAGTCCTTTTTTAAACATAGCAGAAAGGCGTATATAATCTTTGTTCTTAAACATGACATTATGGAAAATAATAATCAATCAATCCAGTTAAATCTGGGCAAGCAGAAAAAATTACAAATAGAAGCAATGCCAAGAATTAAAAGCGTCCTACCAGTTCATTTTCAGTATTATCTTGCAGTAAGTGATAGAAGCTAAAAGAACTAGACCTACGTTTAACAAAATTAAGTCTATCATTAATATACAATTTGTTTTTCTAATTAAGATGACTATATCACCGTCAATGCTTCAAATGTGATTTCATCTAATTGTGCGCCTGCGCCTGACTTGTGTGAGAGTCTTAGATGACTCAGAGAGCTTGCAACTAAACGATACGTTCTATAGCAATGCAAAATGCTAGAATTGCTCTTCACAAGAAACAACAGATACAACGAAATCTTACATACATTGCTATAAAGAAACTTAATATTATTTAAAAGAAATAAAATAAGTTATTGAAGGAAGTTTATTACCACAAAAGTAAGTTTCCAGTAAACTAGGATAGCTTCAAACCAATACAAAAATAGAAAATGATAGAACGCGACAGACTGAAGAAAGCTGCATGTACAACACTGCCGTATAATACTTCATAAGTACAGCACCTGGCTTTGATGACATTTATTGTATCTATGGGCTTTGCTAAGCATCTTCCAGGCCCTATAAAAGTACGTCTCTTGTGGCCTTTAAGTAATATTGATAGAGCGTTTTTTACAAATACACAGAGAGAAAAGGATCCACGAGAATGTAACCGTGACGGATCAAGAACAAGAAGTAGAGGCTGATAAGCACTATATTTAATTCGACGTTTAAACCACAACACAAACGAAACTTAGAAAAGACAATATCTGCTATCAAGATAATTCAAATTGTTAAAGGTTTACAATAATTAATATTGAATCTGTGAAGATAGTATCAACTAGAAGCAGCAGCATAAAATCTATTAAAACTCCAATTGAAAGTATTGTTGGAGCAGATAAGATGATAAATAAGAAAGCAGCTGACCTAGCTTTCATTTCTCAAGCAATCAAGAAAAACCTACTTACTTGATTCTTTGGCCTAGCTTCTCTAAAACAAGTGTAAGGTACGGGGTGAACTAAAGATTCTTCATTCCTTTCTATCTTGCACCGCCTGGTTTATGTCTTTCCGTGCCATACTCTCTATATCCTGGCTTTTCTCACTTCTTCAAACCAAGTCTTTCATGGTTTTCCTCTGTCGTTCCCTCGTCACTTTTGCTTTAAATACTTGTCTAACTATTTTGCTGTTGTCCATGCGTTTCACGTGTCTATACGATCGCAGCTGACTTTCCTCTATTTTTTTCTCTAAAGATTTCACCTGCAGATTTTTCCTGTATACTGTATTCTTGATTTTGTCTATTTTTTTTCTTATGTTCTATTTTTTTTAGGAATTTTATCTCTATTGCTGTTAGCCTGCTTTTCTGTCTTTCCGTCAATGTTCATGTTTCTGTACTATGTATAAGTATGGGCGTAACTACTTTGTTGAAAACTTGTACTCCTACTTTTTTTGGTATCTCCTTCTTTCCTAGGGATGAGTTTTTAATACTGCTGAAAAGTTTACTTCCCTTTGAGATTTGTAATTGTATTATCCAGTCTTCTATCTTCAGAAATAGTAGAGTCTAGATATGTAAATTTTTGCACTTGACTCAGCTTGTCATCTCTTAGTGTTATTATGTGATTCCTCCTCTCTTTCCCAATTATCTTTGTTTTTCTATATTTGTGTTCATCTTTAATTCTCCTAAATCCCTTTTAAATACTTCCATATTTCTTTTTAAAGTTTTTTCATCTTTGGCTATTATGACCATATCGTCGGCGTAACATATTTCTGTAATTTGGATTTTCTGCATTTTTCAGTATCCTATTATGAGAGGTTTTACTTCTTTTTTAGCCGTCTTAACTGCTTTGTCTAGGACCAATGTAAATAGTATCGGAATTAAGATACTTCCTTGCTTTACTCCTAAAGTTTAATTTATCATCTTCTTATATGTATAGTTGGATTCCATTTATCAATTTTTCTGGTGTAGCTCTCTTCCTTAATATTTTCCAAATATGTCCCTTTTCAATTTGCCAAACACTTTCTCTATACGCACTTCTCTGTTCTCTCCCAATGCTTTTTCTAATATTTACCTCGTAAGGAATACTGCATCATCCATTCCTTTATTTGGTCTGAAACCAAATTGGGTTTCTTCTATTGTTCCTTCTAAGAATGTTCTCTTAATATTTTCTCTAATATTCTTTTATATGCCTTTGCAACCATACTAGTTAAGATGTTTCCTCTGTAATTCTGGCATTCCTTACTATCTCCCCTTTTAAATACAAGGATTATAATTCCTATTATCCAATCCGCTGGCGCTCCGTTTTCTGTCACTTCATTCATAATTTTTCTCATTTCATATAGTTAGTGCTTGGTCTGGTAGTGCCTTCAGCATATCTGCAGTAATGTTATCTTGTATTGATGCTTTTCCCCTTTTATTTTGTCGATTACATCTTTGATTTCCTCTAAACTTATTATAACTTCTGGTTTTGTGTGTATATCACGTTTTTTAGTTAGGGTTTTTTGTTGGCATTCTTCCTTTTTTATATTTTCTATATATTTTTCTTCTAAAAGTTTTTTAAAATATTCTCCCCATCTCTCCATAATCTCATTTTCTTCTGATATTATTCTTCCCCCTTTGTTTTTTGATATTTGTTAGGGTTGTTACTTTTTCTTTGTTCTATGTTCCTCAGGGAGGTAGGTAAGGTTTTCATACTCCAACAGTGAGTCTGAGACAAAAGTAGAAAACAAAAGATAGTTAGAGCAAGAGAGATACATAGACAAAAAAAAACATATACCTGGAACTACAGAACAATAGAAAGAAAGATAGATAGATAAGGATCATAACTGAATTTTCGCATGATCGTAGATGGCATAGCAATCGACAAAAATTAGGCGACCTTCGTTTTTTGTCGGTATATAGATGCAGTAGGTATTGCTCAAAAACAATTATAGTGACGCGACGACTTCTCTCCATGGTACGTGCCCACAGTACTTCAGGGACGATACATGGAACTGAAATTTACTTTTCTTAAATTTAAGAAGGCTAGTTATTGAAGAACTGTTCTGACTTAGTTTATTTCACTTATTTTGTTTTTATTTTTGATATTACATTGCTTTCATTTTATTTTGTTTCTAAATTGTTTTGGTTTTGTTGATTGCAACGCCATCTACGATGATGCGAAAATCCATGGTCGGACATCAGAGACACTACTTTCAATTGAGAATAATCTTAGAATTGTTATGCATAAAAGCGACTGATTTTTCTTCAAGAAAATGGCAAAAACGAATTTTTTACTGATTACAGCGCCATCTATCACGATTCGAAAAACATGCTTCGAACAGAACTTGCGCATTGTTTTTTAAGAAATCCAAATCTGCGATAAAAAATGGGGGTTCCCACTTCAAATTTCAAAGTTGCCCCCCGCCTCATCATTAGTAGAGGTTCAGCATGTCGAGACCACGTCGTAATGCCGTTTAAGAAAATGCTGAAAAGAAGAGGTCCAAGACGACAGCCTTGAGGAACTCTCAAAGAAGCACTATAAGCTTTGAGCAAAATAATCTGATAACTACCAGCTGTGATTACTTAGAAAGATATGAAATAGATCACTGCAACAGATTGCTTGACACGCACATGTGTTGCAATTTCAGAATAAAAATTACAAGATCGACTTTGTCGAATGATTTACTAGAATATTGCAGCATAAGTAAAAATTAATTCTGCTGAAAGATAATTGTATATAAAAAAGACTTATAAATCAATTATTTTCATAAAACCTAATAAAGTCGAGTCAAAATCAGTAGTAATACTTACTTAACTGAATAAGTTTACAGATTTTAAGCCTCATTACGTACGTACGTCACTAATTTAATTTAACAGTGAACAAAGTTTGCTTCTTGTATCTTATTGTTAGTATAATCTAGCATAAATTTGTCTTTTAATTTTAAACAAAAGTCTTTAATTTAATATTGCTAATTAGGATCTTTAGCCAGTTAAAAACAACTTATAAAATAAACAACTCGCTACCTCCGTACAGAAAGCTATTTTGAATAATTGATTATTTTAACAAGACGCTAACGATCGTAATGAGTTAAAGAACCATTCGCTTTTGGAAACTCTACTCGTCGAATTTACATGTCTCTGGATAAATCGCCGTTTAATATCAACTTTAAATCAATTTTCTGAAAAATTTTAAGTACATTTCAAAGGGAATAATTTTTAAAATTACATATATTCATTTTACTGATTATACAATACGGAGAAATAAATTTATAATAGCGGGAAATCTACTGTGGCAAGTTTTTAGAATTAAAATTGAATTATCTTAGAATTTACAAATATGAAACAGAAATTTCTATTTATTTAATCTCCCACTTTTCTTACTTGGAAACTATTTCAAATTTATATGACAGATTACTACACCTACAGAAGACGCAAAACAAAAGAACAAGATGAATTTTATGAAAAATTGGAAATGGAATACGAAAAACTACCAAATTATGAAATAAAAATAGTGATAGAGGACTGCAATGCAAAGGTAGGAAAGGAGGATATACTATACAAGAATATAACGGGGAAATATAGTAAACACAAGGTGACGAATAACAATGGGCAAAGAATAATAAGTTTTGCAATGGAAAGAGAAATAGTGATAAGGAGTACATAGACAGAAAAACACTAAACCAAATTGACCATGTGTTAATAGAAAGAAGACATATGAACTACATAGCCAAAATAAACAGTATGAGAGGGATATAATGTAACTCGGATCTTTATTTGGTGAAAGTGGCATGTCAAAAATTCCTAGAAAAATAAATAAACAAAAAACAAATAGAAAGATCATAAGACAGTTTAACATAGTGTTACTAAAAGATAAAGAAATTAAATAAAATATAGAGAGGGAATAGCGGAAACACGCATGATCAAGAAATGGATACTAAAGAAATCTAGGAAGGAATGAAAGTAGCGATACTAGAGACAAATAAGGCAGTGATAACAAATATTCCAAAAAAAAAATAAAAGAAAATGGTTTGATGAGGAATGTGAAAAGATAGTGGAGTCAATGAGGAAAATAAGGAGAGATAATTTAAGAGAATATAAAGATAGTAGCAAACAAAGACATAACGAACTAAAAAGAATTTTGAAGAGAAAATAATGAAAATAAATTAAAAGAAATTGACAAAAAATTCTAAAAAGAGAAAGAAGGTCATTTTATCAAGAAACAAGAAGAATGCAAACAGGATATCAAGCACATAGTGTATATATTAAATAATAATAATAATAATAACATAGGTTTATTTACTCCAGTGTAGTATCACACATATACTTTTTTTTATAATTGCTTTACATGTATCAGAATAAATATCATAATTCACAAATAATTTATTTGCTGTAATTAGATCTACATTAAAAGGCGTAGTACAAGTTGGTACGGAGAACAAAAGATTCCCGTGAGTGTGTCTTAGTCGCATATTCGATACCTTGATTCTAATAATCTCCAGTAACTGGAGAGCATCAATCTGATTATTTAATAATTTGTAAACAAACAACCCCATATTTATCTCTCTTCTTTTTGCTAGTGTTATAACACTACGGTTATGGCTTTTCCCAATCTGTTGCAATTGGTTCAAATAAGAAATTTTAATAGGATATCTTGGGTAGATTCCGGTGTTTTTTTTTCTAACGGCATCTTGCAAATACTTTCTGAAACCCTTTCTATTTTGTCTATGGCTGTATAAGAGGTTGGACTCCAAATCATTACTGCATTTTCAAGTGACGACCTTACGTAAATGTAGAACAGATTGAACAGAAGCTTACTGTTTGTAAAATTGGTAGTATTTCTTATGAGAAAGTAGAGATTCTTATAACTTTTTGCAACTATTTGGTTTATATGCGTTTCAAATGTGAACTTACTAGTAAATATTACTTCTAGATCCTTTATTTGATCTTTGTGAACAATTGGTACATTGTTGATCAAAAAACTGTATTGAACTTTTGTTTTTGCTGTACTGTAGTTTACTATACAGCATTTATTTATATTTAGTTCGAGAGCGTTGTCTTGAAACCATCTTACGGCACTGCTGATGTCTTCTTGTAGTCTTACACAGTCCATTACATTATTCATAGCCCTAAATATTTTGAAATCATTAGCGTACAGCAAACACTGCGATTTACTCACTGCACTAGGTAAGTCATTTATGAACATATTGAAGAGAAGTGGTCCTAGACACGAACCTTCCGGTACGCCCGAAGTTGGAACATATATGGAGGATAACGTACCGTTTAGTGACACATAATTGTTTCTGTTGCACAAATAAGAACGTATAAGTTTTATTGAGTTTAAACTAAGACCAAATGCATGCAACTTATTTATTAATATGTCAAATGAGACAAAATCAAATGCCTTACTTATGTCCATGTATGCACTAAAAACTTGCCCTGCTCCTGAGATGTTGGATAATACATATTCTGAAAATATTGCTAGATTGGTAACTGTGCTCCGTTTCTTCACAAAGTCATATTGGTATATTGATATTGAATTTTCGATGTGACTGTACATTTGATTGAATAGTATTTTTTCAAAGATTTTTGCCATTACTGATATAACTGAAATAGGACAATAATTACAGATACTGGAAATATCACCATTCTTATGTATGGGTATTACTTTTGTTAGCTTCCACATGCTCGGGAATTCTCCGTCCACTGTATTAAAAACAAAGAAGGATAACTAATTTGTGAACTAAGAAATGCAATGAAAACATGGTAAAACAGTTTGAAGAGTTACTAAAGGGAATCAAAGAGGAAGAGCATGATGAAATACAAAACCTAACAGAAGATAATAAAATAATAGAAGTCGCAACAGAAAAAAAACAGACGAAATAATAAAAAATCTAAAAAATGGAATACAAAGGAAAATGATTTAACTAGTAAAAATAACGTTAGAGAAAACTATAAGAACGAAGTAGCTTGGAAATTATTTAATTCAAAAAAACTTAAAGTAAAACAGGGACAAAGGAGGCAAGGGAATCCACTATCTACGATGCTGTTTAACTTGATGTTAGAAATAATTCCAAGAAATTGTGAGATAAAAACAAAAGAAACAATATTTAGGAATGAACATCAGTGCCTGGCGTTTGCGGACGATCTGGCGAGATTAGCAACTTAAAGAACGGACCTAAAAAGAGTCACAAGAAGACTAGTAAAAGAAGCAAAAAAAAATTAGACTAATAATAAGCCAAGAAAAGACAAAATATATGATTATGGGAGACACACAACAAACAACAGAAGAATATATTACGGTGGATGTACAAGAAGGTACCACTTATAGATTTGAAAGGGTTAAAGAATTTACTTATTTGGGAGTGAAAATGGATGGCAAAGGACATGAAGAACAAGAAATAAAAGGAAGAATTGTAAAAAAGAGTAAAAGATTCAGTGGCGTACCTACACCAAATGAAGCCCGGGCCGGGATTTTTTGGAGGCCCCGTTATCAAGCTTCACAATAATGCGCTTGCGTGTCTACGATCACACATCCAATCTACCAGTGTTTAAAAATTACAAAAAATAGCAGTTCTTATAATATAAATGATACTTCACAGGAAAACTTTCATTGCTAAAATAGGGCCAAGCGTAGGGGGTCAAACTATTGTAAATTGAGTTTTATTAAATGTATTCCTGAGCTATATTTTACATTACTGTTATACACTTTTTCTACAGAAAATTTAAGTAGCTCTATAAGGAGCAAAGGGCACTCCAGGGGGTGTTTCATTTGCCTGTGGTAGATGGCAGAGAGGCAACCTTTACTCATCTTGGTTGGAGTCCGTTTTGCGTATATTTTGGGCTAATTGCTTCCACTTTTGTCAATTTTGAGCTGTATGTTTTATCTCTCCCCATGACATGTTTAGTTGCTGTATTTCCCTGGAAAGGTTTTTTTTCCAAGTATCGTGTGGTCTAACTTTCTTCCGTTTCCCTCCTTCGTTGAAATCTAGTGTTTGTCTAGTTAAGTTGTTGTGTGATTTCCTTTATGTATGCCCAATCTACTGCCATTTTCCGCGTCTAATTGTTATCTCTAATCTTTCTTTGTTTGATATCTTCCTTAAGTTTGTTATTTTATCGGGCCAGAATATTTGGTGGATTTTTTTAGACATTTATTAGTAAATGTTTGTAACGTTTGTAACCTACTTTGTTTATTTAATGTCCATGTTACTGCACCTTATGCTCTTCACGATGGTTTGGAATACACGTAATTTTATTTTAACTGTAATATTTTTTAATCTTCATATTTTGTACAGCGTATTAAACGACTTTTGGGCCTGCTCTATTCTCCTTTTTATGTCTCTTTGAGAGCCTCCCGTTTTATCCACTACACTTCCTAAGTAACAGAATTCTTCATTCAGCTCTTCAGTATTTTTATGCTCTATGCTTATACTTCTCCATTCTCTTCTCCGTCTTTTAGGAACTTTGTCTTCTTCTCATTTATTTTAAGACCAACTTGCTCTGCTACTTTTTTGTCTCATTGTTTTTTGTTGCATCTGATTTTTCTTTCTAATCTTGAAGTTTGTTAAATGTACCCCAGTTTATTCCGGATATATTATTTCTTGTATTCTCCATCACCGACTCTATAGTGATTGAGAATAGAGTTGGTAATAAGACACATCCTTCTTTAACTCCTGCGTTAATCATAATTTTTTCGGACAGTTTATCTGCATCTTCTACCTTTACTGAAAAGTTTTCGTACATAATTTTTATCATTTTTCTTATTTTTTTTTGGTATAGAATTTTCCACATGTTTTCCCTTGTTACTGAGTCAAATGCCTTCTTGAAATCTATAAAGGTGATGCAGATGCTTTTCCCCATTTCTTTGGTTTGTTCGAGTATTATCCTCAATGCGCATAATTATTTGATCTACGCATGAGCACCTTGCTCGGAAGTCTGCCTGGTTTTTCATTAGTCTCTGGTCTACCGCAGTTTTCATTCTGTTTAATATTATTTTACACAATACTTTACTAGCCGTGCATAGAAGGGTTATTAGTGTCGAGTTTTCGCATCGTGCGATGTCTCCTTTCTTTGGAATTTCTATAATTATCCCTTGCGACCAATTCTCTAGTATCGTTTCCGTATTCCAGATTTTGTTCATGAGGATGTGTAAGATTTCTATAGATCTTTTCTTGTCTGTTTTAATAAGTTCTATGGGGATATCATCCACGCTTGCGCTTTTACTATTCGTCATACTGTCAATTGCTTCCTGGATTTCCTTCATTGTAATTTCGTCTTGGTTTATGTTTAGCGGCTCGTTTCTCTGTAGTTCATCTGTATCTCATGTTTCTTTCTTCCTGTACATTTCAGCAAAGTATTCTGTCCATCTTTTTATGATGTCGCCTTCGCTTTTGATTAATTTTCCGTTTGCTTCTTGTATTCTATTTATTGGCTTGGTTTTTTCCCCGTAATTTTCTTTGTTATTTCGTATAGATATTTTATGTCTCTTCTTTGGGTTGCTTTCTCTGCTTCTTCTAGCAGGTTTTCAAGGTAGCTTATCTTGTCTTTCTTGCCCTCTTTTTTACTTCTCTGTTTTTATTCCAATATTCTTTATGTAGTTATTTGGTCTTTTTTTGTTTCGTCTTCTGTATTCAACCATTTCTTTTCTTATTCTTTTTCTCTGTTCGATTGTATTCGATGTCGCGTTTGTTATCCATGGTTTTTGTTTTCTGATTTTGTGTTCAATTGTTTCTCTTGCTCTTTTCTTTACTGCGTATCTGAAATGTTGCCAAATGTTCTCCGTCAAAAGGTTTCTAAGTGGGTTGATTTCTACGATATTCTTTTGCATGTTCTTCTTATACTCCCCCGGTATTTTTTCGTTTTTTTTTAATTTGGCAACATGAAATTTTGTGCGTACCGGTAGGATGTTGTTGCTCTTCAAGCTTATTCTTATTTTGGCTCTAAGACGTTGCTGGTCTGTTCCTACATCTATACCCCTCATCACTCTTCTATCTTGTAGGGAGTTCCTCCATGTTGTTTCAATCATTATATGGTCAGTTTGGTTTCTATAGATACCTTCAGGTGATATCCAAGTTACTTTGTGGGTGTCGTTGTATTTGAATAAGGTACCCGCAATAACTAAATTATTTGTCAAGCAGAAGTCTACTAATCTACGACCATTTTCATTAATTTTTCCCATTTCGTGTTTCCCCATGATGTTTTCCTTGCCTTCATTGTCTTTGCTCACTTTTGCATTTAGATCGCCCATTAGTAACTTTATGGCCCTCGGTTGTTTCCGTTATATAATCTGCCAGTTTACTTGGAGGCATCTTTAGTTTGATCGTCTTCATCATTTGTAAGGCTATAGACGTTTATAATAGTTATATTTTTGTATTTCCCTTTAAACCGTGCCCACATTATCGTTTCTGTTTTGCCTTCCCATTCTAGTAACCTTTTTTTAATTGATGTATCTATCATAATAGCTACTCTTCTTTCTTTTTTTTTGTGGTTTCGTCTTCATATTCTGAGTAGAGTATTTGGTTTCCATTTGCAAGTGTCATATTTCTTATTCCATTCTACCACGTTTTGCTAAGCCCGAGTATTTTAATCTTGTACTTTGTCATTTCTTTTGAGATTTGTTCGGCTTTGTTTATTTCGGCCACTGTTTGGACGTTCCAGCAGCCCAGAAAAAATTTAGATTTGTTTCCCATTATATTTACTTGTTTTTTTGTAGCATATTCGATTCGTTGTCCTTGTTCGTTGCCCGTTTTACCACCTTTTTCTCTGTTTTTGTTCTTTTATTCTGGTAGTTTTTTGGAATTTCTTCTAGGACGTGGTTGTTTTTGTTCCATTTCCATATTTGCCCTTGTACAGTAATTTTTTGGTATCCGGTTTTAACTTGGTTGCTCTTGCTTATTCCTTCTTTTGTTCTATTTTGGATTTCGCGTTGTATACGCATTTCTTCTTTTGTTAGATTGTTGTTTACATATACTTGTTCATGCTTAGTTAGTCTCAGTTTCTTTTTGTTTTGAATTATCTTGTTTTTATCTTCCTTGCTTCCTGTTTGTATAATGAATGACGGCCCATTTGGAGACCCCCTACAAGATGAGGCCCGGGGCGGACCGCACCCTCCGTACTCTCTTAGTTACGCCACTGAGAAGATATGCAATGCAACGATCTTTAATGAAGTCTAATTATGTGTCACAAACAACGAAGACAATTGTCTATAAGACAGTCATTTTGGAAAGATGAGAGAGAAAAATATTACGAGCAATATACGGTGGTGTAAATACGGAGGTATACTGTGAAGTATAAACTTGGGAGATTGGAAGAGAAAAGCAGTGGATAGGAAAAAATGGAAGGGTGTGATTGAAAAATGTAAGAAAAAACTCTAAAAGTGAAATTAAGTTGGAAAATGTTTTGTAAGTAGATGGGAACTCTTAAAGTGAAATTGAGTTTGAAAATGCTTTGTAAATATTTAAGAATTGGTATAAGTATATAGAAAATAAGCAGAAGTGTAGTTTTAAGCGCTATGTCTGCAAGGCCTGTAGAGCTACATAAAGAAATAAATTATTCACTTCCAAAACAGAATACTTTCTGGACAATGGTATAACGTTACTTGCAGCTTATTCTGTTTGCACCTAATAGTATCTATAAAATGAACTGCTGCTGAGGAAGGTATAGGTTTAGATTGTATTATCAAGATATGCTTAAAAATTATTTCACTTTTACGGTGTTTGAGAGTCTTGCTAGGTCAGAAACATTCCAGACTTTGGATAAGTCAGTATGCGTAGATCACTTTTATGTTATTAAGTATAGAAGGCAGACCATTTGTTCCAGTTATCAGTAAGTATAACAAACTTCTTTAAATTTGTTTATCATGATATTTGACGAACTCTAACTACTAGAAGTCGAAGGTTACACTATAATATTTTCTCGATTCTGTTTTACCTGGTTTGAAATGTACAACAAGAAGTATTTCTGTTTGACGAATGCTTTGTTTCTTACATATTTTTCATAATAGCAAGCGTCTCATCACATACTTTTGTTTTGAAATAATCATTAATTTCTTGAATATATTTCTTCTGAGAATCGTCTAATTGGAGTCAGTCTGAAGTGCAATTTTCTGATTGCATCGTGAACTCGTTAAAAACAGAATTACTTCAAATTTGCTTGACAAACATGACATCTGATGATGAATTGATGGTTAATCTGTTGGTGTTTACATTTGCAGAGCTTTCCCCGTATATGCTGCTTTTCATTGGTGTGTTAAAAACGATCAAGATAACTACCCTACAGGCAACCTAACTAGAAATACCAGAGTGTTATCTGCAAGCATCTTATCATGCTCATTTGTGGTCCAAATCTTGTTTCTAGTTGAAAATTGGATGCAACAAAAGAGCAAAATAAAAACAAATTTAAATTGAGTTTGCATTGATTAGTGTGCGAAGATATGCAAATGTATGCAGTTCTCGGTAGCAAGAAACTATTTTATCAGAAGAAAATAATAAATCTGTTCTAGATGAGTATATATGTCTGAAATGGTGAAATTATGTAATAATTTTCTAGAACATGAATATTTAAGTAGGTCCATAAGTGTGAAAAAAAGGCAAAAGAAATTTAAAAATATAGACAACATAAAGTTTAACGACAGATAATATACCAAAATAATATCACCTCGTAAATTTCACGACTGCGTAAATAGAGGGTATAACTTAAAATCTCAGTGTAAATATCGCTAATCTGCTGCTTTAGATACGTATCCTTGTCACGATGATGGAGTATGGGGGAGAGGCCATAAAAGCTGAGATTTACATACTATGATGATTTACATGTTTAGTGCTTCTGACGTTTTAGGATTATTACACAATTATTGTTCTTTGTCAGCCTTCCTTCCAGCTAGGCTCGTGAATTAAACTTCAGAATACATTAGCTCCCCGTTTCTCTAATTGACTTATTCTCGTTAATCGATATATTAGTATACAGAGAAGTGTGTGATGATCGTCTTCGATTAAATTCGAATCAACGTCACGGTTGTTACACTGACAAGGTAAAAATAGAAAGACTCTTTTACGGTTGTCGTTAAATCTAGGAAAAAGTAATAGAATTGTTTTGTCGAATTGTCCATCTCGATAACGATTCGGCCAGAAGAGAATTTGGTTTTATTTTTAACAATAAAAATAATATCGTCGATGTACTTTTTCTTTTACTACCACTGGGCATAAACAGACAGACCCCGAACTGAATTCATTGGGACGACTTGGAGAGATAATAAAGTTGCTAGGACGTCAAAAGTATTATGTGTCAGCATTCAATTTATTAAATAGCCTCGTACTACTCTCTTTTCCCGGTTCCACTGTGTTTTGGCCAAATATAGGTCGCAATATGAATTACTAAATTAAGTATCCATCGCAGACTCTTAGTCTATCGGCGGAAAAACTCGAACGTATAATTCATTTGCAGACGGAATAATTATTACCGGAAAAGGGGGAACGAAGGCAAATTAGAAAACGCGCGCGGGGTTACAAATTCAATTCTTAAATTTGAACTAATTGCTTTTGCCACAATTCTACTTGAAGAAATTGTTATAATTAACCTTTTTAGCTTGTATTGTATTTACTGATGATGTTCATTATAATGAAATCTTTTAATTGTATTATTAATTAAAGCGTGAACTAAAAAACGAACACGAGAAATATGTGTAAGAAGTACTATATTAAATAGGAATATTTCGAAATCAGTTGCACTTTAGCTATTACGTATCGCTGGTAAACAAAATTTGGATTTTTATATGCATGGAGAACAATTAAGATTCTTGTTACATTCATTGTAATCAATAAGTACCTACATGTGTCCTAAAAATTAATTTTATCGGAACTTCAAAGGTTTGTTTACAGAATTGAAAAAAATCGGTCCCAAGTCATAGCTTAGCAGTGTATGCTTTGTTAGTAATAAATCCAAATGATATTTATAATCAAACATAAAGTCACTTTTTTCTAATGTTTCACAAAAGTCATTGTTAGAAATTATTGTAAGAAATTGTGTAACTCTTGTTTTGATTGGTATAATAGGTATAAAAGGTAATAAAAACTTTTAAAGTTATATTAAAAAGTGTGAGCAATTAAAATTTGATACTGGCAACGCCGGAGTTTTTAAGCTGTGTCATGGGCCTCGAGAAAAAATAGATATCACAGTAAGCTGTATACAGAAACTATCTTGTACAATTTATCTTTATTTTATTTAATACGATCAGTTGAATTTAGGTGTTCATTTCTTCTTACCAACGTAGTAAATTGTAATAACTACTGCTGTTATTTATTTTTAATTAACCTTCCAGTGCTAACGTACGATCTCACAGACTTACTACTTACTTCGTTTAAACTCGTTATCTTGCTTACGCTTGAACCAATCAAGCTGTTATCCTCAGTATCTTCAAATCAGTTGTATTAGGGTTGTCACTAAGTAGTAGTTCGGTTATTAATTTCATGTAGCATTTATTTAAACATTCGGTCTCTAAGCACAGGTGCCTAAGCACAGTAAAAATCAGTGGTTAGTAGGCAAGTTGATATTTAAGATTTTTTCAGTTTGTTACGTGCAAAACTGGGACGGTATATGCAACTATATATAAAAGCAGCATGCCATCTGTAATGCTAGCTTTTGACAGTCGAAGACGGGTCGTGGGCGAGGAAGGCCTAGAGCCGGCGGTAGACGGTAGTATTGATACGAGAAGCTGGTGACCTAATCTCGAAATGGAGATTCTGCAGCTGATCTCCGTATCTAGGTCAGTAGGCGAGATGCTTATCAAGCTAGAACCACAGGTTCGAACCCTACACAAGTAGACGGAATCAAAATTGTGCTGCACTCTTGTAAGATACTTACACTCCCAATGAGGGATTAAGCTGATATTATGCAGGTTGGTGAAGGTCAACGTCCCTTGACTTCGGAATGGCTGATTACTGAAAGCATCTATGTGTATGCTAATACCACAAGAAAAGTTGATAACATCTATTAGTATACTATTAAGTTGGTACAATAAACAGATACAACGGTCCTGGTTCACATTGCTTGAAAATCGTTTTAACATAAACACATTTAACGAAAAAAGGTAAATACATAAAAGTACACGTAAAACAAGTAAACATGAGATAAACATGGCCACAATAAATTGCATTGCATAGAACTCCGGCAATATGAAGGCAGCATAAAGTCTGAATAAGATATTCGTGGATATTAGAAATTTTACGGTCGCTTATGAAGGAAACACACATGAAATAAAATGTAAAATACAAATAACAACGATAATGTTACTGGGGTCGTCACTCTAGGTGTTTTGCATTTAGCTTTAGAACCAGAAAATTGTTTAAATAAATCTTTAAAGAAGACCAAATTTCGCAAAGTTATAAAACAACAAGGATCTACGTTAACAGAGCCTTGCATGGATAAACTAACAGGACAAGAATCAAATTAATAATTCTGTTGGTTTTATCTGCATACGATCAAACTAATAAAGATCGATAACATTTCGGAACTAAAAAGGTACGTTAAAACATGTCAAACAACGGATTCCTTTTAAATAAACATTATTACAAAGTTTTTCACCACTGTGAAATGATGCGTCGAACTTTTTACTACTGTGAAAGAATATCACAAGGTTTTTCACCAATGTAAAGCGATGTTACAGTAACGCGAATCTTAGGTTACTTTTATCCAAAGCAACTGATGACGAGACGATAAAATACAGGTACATTAGCAAACAACTACATTTGCGGTTGACGAGTTTGATGCGCGAACGTTAGCTTGTTCACAAGATACAGTTTAAAAAAGGGTAAAATTATTTACCGTACTGCACTGGTTTACACGAGATTTCTCTTATGACTAATACATTAAATCTCCCGGGTATGGACGACATTTACATACATTCCTAGATTGAAGGTAGATGTTGACTGTCTTTAACTGTCTTTAGAAGTCGAAGCAGTACAAAATTCGTAGAGATTCGACGGAACGATGTAGATACAAAGAACACGATGACAACGCTAGTTTCTTCGAAAGAAATGAAATAATGAGAGAGGCGGAACAGTAATTCAACTGTGAGTTCGGTGTGAATTTAGTTTGGTAAGTCCGCCAATAAGGCGAGATTTGATTTACACGCTAACGGCAGTGACACTTCTGGTACATTCCAGGGATTGTCAATAAATATTTAACGATGACAGAAATAATTCGCGTCGTACACACTCAGTCTGCCTTTCACCTACGTGGATGCTATCCAAACACTTGGAATAGATCCCGATATCACGCAAAATTTTCTAATTCTCAAACTTTCACACGCGATAAACGCGGGGTGCGCGTGCGTTGCTTATTTGCAGTCTTTCATCGAATCTCGGAACTCTCAATCGAAATGAGAATTCTTCAACCCCAGAGGGGTGGATCCAGCAGATTATTGGCTGGCCGGGATTCATGACATCAAAACCACCAATAAGATAACGAGAAGGTGAGGTGGTTCGACCACAACTTCGAGCATTGCCCCGTTCAATTAAAAAAACAAACATAAAAATAAATCTTGTCCTGGCTAGACAAAGTGACAATTTTATGATCTAAAGCAACATAAAATAAAAAGATAAAGGGACAAGATTTCTTCGAAATATAATATTTAAATTTATAAAATACGAAATATTACTTCCCAGAATGCAAGAAAACATTTTGTTCGAGAATTCGAGAGAGAAATAATGTTACCAAGTCGTAAATCTACCAATATAAAAGAACGTTAAACAAGAGGCTTTTATTTTACAGGGAAAAGATAGAATATAATTCCTAAAGAAAATAACGTATGTACATAAGGAATGATTAGCAATAATAAAGAAAGATTTTGTTGTTTACTAATTTTCATAACACGTTTAGGGAAAATTTGATTATTTTCGAATTTTCATAACAAGTTTTGATTGCCATATTTTAGTCTTTAATAAAATAGAATATGACGATGAAGAGGACTCTTCTGAAAAAAATTATCTTGAAGAACGTGACGGTGAGTCTGGAACAGACCAAGTTTTAGATTCAGACAATAATGCAGATGACGGTGCAGAATCCCTTCCCACAGCCCCTATTTTGTTGGAAAAGACAACGCAACTAAGTAGAAAAAAACATTTACCGCCTCGTAACATTCAAATGCGATTTAAAATCATTGTGACTCATTTACCTGGACCTAAAAGCAAAA